>JASDQU010683358.1:1973-15541 GCA_032191745.1 Picea mariana
GAGACGTGGAAGAAATCTTCAATCCACTCGGTGTGTCCTTGGGGGCAAGTGAGAGTTAAGGTGTTGTCACCTAATCTTCAACTCCTCCGTCTAGGCCAACTCCTAGCGAAGCCAAGGGGGGTAGACCCTAACAAATATACTAAGGATTTTTTTAAGCTAAGTACAAGAAATTGAAATCTAGGAGTTTATTGATTCTTCAAACCATTAACCATTAAACTGAAATAAACATGAACAATCATTCACCACGATATATATATAATCAAATTAACTTGCATCAAAAGGATACTAAAAAACGATTGTTAGGTGCAAGTTTCATTTAAACATATAACCAATTGTAAACTGAAGCCTATGGCTTTTGCTAATTATGAAATTTTGAGACCAGTGCCTTAATGAGAATCGTGGGCAATGTAGTTCGCGTGTTTTATTAAGGGTAAATTAAAGTTCAATTAGTGAAATGGTTTGGGCCTCCTTGGAGGTTAACTCTTTGATTGGAAACTTGCGGAGAACTTTACCAAAACCCAAATGGTCTCACTAGTAAAATTCACTCAAAGTGCTGGATGTCCAAAACGGGTGGGAAGCCAGGTCCCGAGAGGGCCCGCCTTACTTCTCAAGTCACTTCAAGGCGTTTTCCCGCACATCAAATTAACAACTTCGAGGGTTGTCCTAATTAACACTATCAACCACTGACCATCACAGCGTGTATGAACTTACTCCCAGCAGATCGAGACAAGCTCGCAACTGGAAGGGTCAGGAACAACACTGAGAGCTGAGGGGAATTTGGTTTATTTTAAGACAGAAAATAAAGTGTGAGGCTAATTACTATATCCACACTGACCAGGTCCCTTTCGAGGTCGCTGAGGGGATAGTTTATTTGTCAACATAAAAGTAAATGTGTGACTAATTACTAAGTCCGCGCTGACCAGGCCCCTTTCGAGGTCGTTGAGGGGACGGTTTATTTGCCAAATTTAAAAGTACTGAATTGAAACTAATCTAACAATTAGTATTCTATTTGCATAAACGAAAATTGATCTAAGCTAACAAACTATGCAAAAATTGACACAATCACCAAAACACCGCTCCCCCCTGGGGGGTTTGAAGAGCGGGAGCTTGTAGCCCCGCTTATTTTATTATGATTTTACACAATGCTTATTGGAATGATTTGTGACCATTCATTAGGGGGGTCACAAGTCTTGACAAAGTTTTTTAAAGGACTATGAAATAGAAATGTAGCTTCTGGGGGTCCCGGATGCTCCTAATCCGCCCAAAACGGATAGAATCTCCTTCTACCTGTTCGTCAACCTACACAAAACAGCGAACAAACGAGGCTAAAATATGCCCAAAAAACACTTTAGAAGTGTCTTGGGTTATGAGTCAAACTCTAAAAAAAAAATTCTAAGTTACTTTTGCAAATTTCGGCAAAATTTAACTAAGGAACTCAAGCTAAGAAGCTAGTTTCCTTAGGGTCTTTTGTTGTTGTTATAAAACAGAAATACAGAGGCACTACAATTGCCGAATATCAATTTAAAGCTTTTAAGAAAAGAAACTACCCCTTAACTTATAAATTTTTTGAAAGAAAGCATGCTAAAATGAGACTTTTCCTATGCTAGATCTAATCAATTAGATGAAACTTGAAAGTATAACTTAGATCTAGTTTATCTTATGCATGTAGTTTTAGATATTCAGAATTTGAAATAAAGATGAATCTAAGCAACTTGCATTTCCAACAAAGTAACCAAAATTTCAAATTTTCTTTGAGAAAGAGAGAAAGGAGAAGAGTAGCCTTGGAACCCTTGGGCAATGGAGTCTTCTTGGTATGAAAGAGGGGCTATTATCCTTTTTTAAATCTTGAAGATGAAGAGAATGCAAGCAAGCTCCACTTCCCTTCAAGTATGAGATCCTACAAGCTTCAACACACTTACAAACACAACGTCAAATAGTAGTATCCTTTACATATGAAATCTAGAAAGCATGTTAATCAAGTAAGAAAACATAAATTCCTTGATAACATATGAGAATCAACAAGATTTAAAATGCAAGCAAGCTTAGTAAACCTTGTTAAAAGAAAGATAATTTGATCTAAGAAGCAAACAAGTTCAATAGATCAAAGCTACAATTTAACAATTGAAATACAATGCATCAAAACAATTTCACCTCATAGATTAGTACATGACAATGAGCATCCACACATGAGATCCACACCAAGTTGACCTCCAAAGTCTTTGATTTATTCCAATATGATAGAATGTTACAACAATAGCACAATAGCTTTCTTCTCAAGCTCCAACTAGCAAATAAGAAGGAGGGAGCTCTTTATTTATACAAGAGAGGGGCGCATGGCCTCCTCAAGGAGGGCGCACCAAGTGGTATGCAATGGGCTGCCAAGTGTGGGAACACAGGGCACCACCTCTCCACACTCTAATCACAAGTGTCAATCAACATCAAACTCAAGAGGAGGGCACCACCTGTTTGAACCATGGGCTTCCACCTCAAGAGGGCGCCACCTCTCCAAGAGGGGCACACCTCTCTAACTCAATATGCTCCAATCTAAAAAGATATGGGATCAATTACATGCCAATCAACTTTATCTTGTCCCCTTTGACTATTTGATTGACTTTGCATTTAAGTTTTCTCCAAAATTGTCCCCCTTTATTTCTTTTTATTTTGACTTGGCTGATTTTTATTGAATTAAAATGCATTTTTTGGGTTTTTGAGGGTAAAATCAATTTTTAGTGATAAAAATCACTAATTTCACCCAAGTAAGTGGGTAATTAGGTAACATGGGTGCTCTGGGTCCAAAAATGAGCATCCCCATGGCCTATTTGGTGCCCAAAAACCACTTTTTTAATGTATCTTTATTTTTTAATTAAAAATTGCCGAATTCTGGCAATTTTTTAATTAACTGAAAAAATTAAAAAATCCTAGGGGGGACTTAGTACATTTACATAAGACTCTAGGAGGATGTTTGGCATGGTAATATACATCAGACACTAGGCTTAGATCCATGCTCTAGCCCTAAACATGAGCATATACTCCAGCTCTGGAGGATTGAGTGAAAAAACTCATAAATTATAAATCGCCTGAAAGCGGCAAAATATAATTAGTAAGTGAAAAAACACTCCAGAGTATAACTCATGCTTAGGACTTAAGGTGGCTAATACCTTTTACAAATTCATCATGCCAACACCTCTTATTACAATTTTTTATGGAAATATAGAGTAACCAGGTGGTCTTTTCGACCGACTGAATTTCTGAACTCTGAATTTTGAACAATAATGTTCAAATCTTTGGCAGCTCGCTGGAAATTCACCATAGTGCAACTTGGTGGATAATAGGTTACAATCAAGTAGAGTCAAAAACCACTTTATGAATGTGGGATAAAGTGAAAATATAACCTAAAGGCAAATATCTGACCTAAAAGCAAATAAATTAACCTAAAGTCACTTTGACTTTATTAATGCCCAAGTCTAACTTCTAATTGACCATTATAAACAAATATTTAATTTAACAAGTTAATCTGCAAAATGAAAACGAATCTAATGTATTACGATGTTGTGTGTTTATTTTATTATTTATTTTATTTTTTTAAGTTAGTAAATCAAATTAGAAGCAAAAAAGAGACAATCACACAAAAAGACACCAATCCCCCAGGGGGGATTAAGATTGGGCATTGTGTAGCTCACTAATTTTATTGATTTAGGTTACAATCTCTTTTGGGAACTCTTGTGATCTTTATAGTTCCGGATCACAATTTTAAAAGTTTCCAGGAAAAAAATATTTTTGGAAGAGGAAAAGTGCTCCCGAGGGTCCTGAATGCTCTAAATCCTGAAAAAGTTTCCAGAATCTCCTCTTTGTTATTCGAAAACATGAAAAAATCAGCAAACAAACAAACCCAAAATATGCCCAAAAACACTTTGGACAACTTATGGAAAAAGGTCAAAACTGTGGCTAAAATTCTAAGTTAAAATGCACTAAACTAGCTATTTACAACCACAATAAGAACGCTAAATGAAGAGCTTCTTAAGTGGTCTTGTTTGTTGTTTAGAAAAACAAACAAAAGAGCACTAAACTTGCTAAATATTGAATTCAAAGTAATTTAAAAGAAACTACCTTTTAGCCTTTAAAGATTTAAATAAAAAAGCTTACTAAAAGATGAATTTCTATGATAGATCTAGCTTTTTAATGACAGTAAAGTTAACATGCACATCTAGATCTAGGGGAAGAAAACCTAGCCAAAACTTCCTTATCATAAATTGCTAATACAATGTTCAAGAGATAACTCAAACCAATACAGATAGTCCTCTCCAAGAGATGTGCCACTCTTCTCCTTCTCTCTCACTGGTAAGTTGCAGCTTGCCTCACAGGAATGAGCAAGTGTGTTGTGTGATAAAGTGAGGCGCTAGCCTCTCTATATATACAAGACTAGCACGTGTGAAAGGTCTTCTCTGGCAGGGCTGACCTCTCACTTTGGGTGGGTAAACCCACCTTTAATTTAATTCTGGGTCTCAATAATAACTACTGGGGCCGACTTCTTATTCTGCCTATTACAATTGTCCGATGACCAATCCGCAAAAGGGGATTTGGTCCTAATACAATTACCGACATGATTAATCCACAATGGGGATTAATCCTATGAATAAAATAACAATAATAATATGAATACTCTTCGCAGTTACATTATTTCAACACTCCCCCTTAACAAAAAGGGTCTTCTTCAACAGCATCAGGCGAGAGAGGTCTGCATCATCAGTGGCATCAGGAGGACAGTATCGTCAATATCATCTTGAAACATTGGCTATGGAGTCATCGAAAGTTTTCTTCATCAACAACATCATCATTCTCGAAAGAATGCCATCATCATCTGCATCAAAATGTATCAGTAAATATGATACCTCATCACAGCACTAGGTTGGCACATCACAGTACTACACTGGCTCAATGTCACAACTATTAAGTTGGTAGCTCAGTGTCAGTCACATCTTGCTTTACGTCTAAAAAATAGGTCAGAAGCAAGGAATCATCTTGCTTTACGTCTAACAACTAGGTCAGAAGCAAGGAACACATCATCATCTTGCTTTATGTCTAACAACAAGGTCAGAACCAAGGAATCATCTTGATTTACATCTAACAACTAGGTCAGAAGCAAGGAACACATCATCATCTTGCTTTACGTCTAACAACGAGGTCGGAAGCGAGGAATCATCTTGCTTTACGTCTAACAATGAGGTCAGAAGTCAGGAACACATCAGCATCTCGCTTTACGTCTAACAATGAGGTCAGAAGCGAGAAATCATCTTGCTTTACGTCTAACAATGAGGTCAGAAGCAAGGAACACATCAACATCTCACTTTACGTCTAACAACGAGGTCAGAAGTGAGGAATCATCTTGCTTTACGTCTAACAACTAGGTCAGAATCAAGGAATGCCCACAACGTCATGCTTTACATCCAATAGCGAGGTCAGAAGCAATGACTCATCTTGTTTTACGTCTAACAATGAGGTCAGAAGCAAGGAACACACAACATCATGCTTTACGTCTAATAGCGAGGTCAGAAGCAATGACTCATCTTTCTTTACGTCTAACAGCGAGGTCAGAAGAAAAGAATATATATACTCCCCCTTTCAGGGAGGGTCCTTTCAAACTATACCAAGCTTATCTCGAAAGTGTTCAAACTTTACACGAGATAGAGGTTTGGTCAACACGTCGGCAACCTGTTCATCCATGCTAATGTACTGGAGCTTCAAGGCTCCTCTCTGTACCATGTCGCAGATGAAATGATAGCGGATTTCTATGTGCTTCGACCTGTCGTGGAATACAGGATTCTTTGTCATCTTTATGCAGCTTTGGTTGTCACATAAAATCACGGTTGCTCTCATCTCCAAGTCAAATAGGCCAATCAACAACTTTCGAAGCCATATAGCTTCACAGCTAGCAGAACATTCAACAATGTACTCTGCTTCTGCTATGCTGAGAGCAATACTGGATTGCTTCCTACTCTGCCACAAGATCATGGTTGATCCCAAACTGAAACAGCATCTGGAAGTGCTTTTTCTATCAGCAACGCTTCCTGCCCAATCTGCATCAGTATATCCACTCAATGTGAAGTCATGATCTCCATCATAGCTGAGACCATAATCCATTGTACCTTTAGGGTACCTCATCACATGTTTTGCAGCCACTAGATGAACACGTCTGGTCTCTACCAGAAACTGACTCAAGGTGTTCACTGCAAAACAAATGTCTAGTCTGGTGTTCGTCAGGTACATCAATGATCCAATAATTTGTCTGTACAGTGTGGCATCTATCAAGTCTGACAAAGTATTGACTAGCAGCTTCAGCTTCGCTTCCATGGGTGTATTCATGGCCTTACATTCTAGCATGTCGAATCTCCTTAAGATGTCAACCGTGTATTTCCCTTGGTTAAGGAAGATCCTTTCTGGATTCTGCCATACCTCAAGACCTAAGAAGTAATGCATTAGGCCAAGGTCTTTCATTTCAAATTCTGCGGCAAGTCTCTGTTTACATTCAACGATGAGCTTTTCTTCTCCAATTAAGAATAAGTCATCCACATACAGTAGTAATATTACTGGTTCATTATCCATAATTTTGAAGTAGAGATTTGAGTCTGCTTTACTCTTGGTAAAGCCTAAGCTCGTTAAGAAACTGTCTATACGGCCATACCAAGCTCTCGGAGCTTGCTTCAATCCATATAAGGCTTTCTTCAATCGGCAGACATGAGACTTCCTGTCTTCAACCTCAAATCCTTGGGGTTGCTCTATATACACTTCCTCTTCGATAACACCATTCAAGAAAGCTGTGTTCACGTCCATCTGGTGCAGCTTCCATTTCATCTTGGCTGCAAGAGCTATAATGGTTCTGATCGAAGTGTATCTGTCCACAGGAGCGAATGTCTCTTCATAGTCAATGCCTTCCTTCTGGGAAAAGCCACGAGTGACAAATCTTGCTTTATATTTCTCAATACTTCCATTAGCAACATGCTTTATTTTGAAGAGCCATTTTGATGATACCACATCCTTACTTTTTGGTCTAGGAACTATTTCCCATACATCATTCTTTATTATGGATTGGTATTCCTCTGTCATAGCATCTGCCCATTTCTTCTTTTGAATGGCCTATTCAAAGCATGTAGGTTCTTCATCAAGTAGATTGCACATCAAAGCCGTGTAACTAGAGAATGGCTTTGGTCTTTTCACCTGTCTTATGGTTCCTTTTGGAACACCATACTTCTCTCCATCTTGAATAAGCTCTCTTGCCCAAGCATGCTTTCTTTTATGGGAGAAGGTCATTTGAGGAGGTTCTTGAACTTCTGTTATATCATGGTCTTCAGGAATCTCCTCATCATGCTTTGATGCACTGCTATCAATGAGCCATGTGTCCTCTCCAGGTGATATAGATCCCGAGAGAGCTGAGATCAAGACATGGTCCTTAATCATCTTCATAGGTGGTTCTTCATCTTCGACAATGTGAGCATGTTTCCTTTTGTGCTTCCTCTTGTACTCTTCTCTTCTGACTGGACAATTATTCACCTTGTGTCCCATCTTATCACAATGATAGCATTGTATAGATGAGAGATCTCGTCCCTTGCGTTGTCCTTTCTTCTGAAAATTTCTTGAATGAGATTCTTGGTTGTTGAACTTGTTTGATGGTTGCGGTTCTCTCTGAGATTCCCTTTTGAAATAGGGTTTCTTCCTTCCTCCTTTTGTATGAGTAGCTAGGGATTGATCATCGTCCCTTGCTAGTAGTGCTTCACAGTTGGCTACCCTTGTTTCTTCTTGGGTGCATTCTTCCCATAGGCTCTCAAACTGTAGTTTCTCCTTTCTGCCACATATTGACTGGATGAAGGCATCCCAAGGTCTTGCGAGACCATTTAGGGAGGTTATTACAAATTCGTCTTCGTCGATGGTGTCTCCAATCGCTTTCAACTGTTCGTTTATTTCGGAGATTCGAAAGAAATATTCTTGAATCATTTCTCCTTTCTGCATCTTGGTATTCTTCAACTGAGTTCTGAGATTCATCTTTCAATTGATGTTCTTTCCTTCATATAGTTTGCAATGATTCTTTGAGCCTTGATTGAGTCCTTCATATGCTTTTCTTTTTCTACGGCATCTTCAGGTTCCTCCACTTCTTCTTTGATAAATTTTTCTAGGTCATTCTCTGCAAGGATCAAACCGATCCTATACTTCCAGGCACGGAAGTTGTCTATGCCTTCTAGTTTCTCAACAAGCTTTGTCCTTGCAGACATCTTGTACTTGAGGTTACGAAAATGACCAAAAAATGAAAATGCTTAAAATCAAATTTTGACCTTACTAGGAGGTGTGCTTGGCTGAGGCGAGTATCCTGGTGTACTTGGATCTGAGAAAATCCAATTTTTACCCCTTCAAATCTGATCTATGGATTTCTGGACTGGTGCTTCTGGTACTTCTAGTACTCTGGTACTTCTGGTACATCTGGTACTGGTTTTCTGGTACTTCTGGTACTTTTGTGAAACTAGGGTTTCACTTTGCGGAAGATCTAGCCAATGAAAAGGTGCGCTCTAAGTACCAAAATGATCCTTGGGGGAGGGTGCAGCTTTCCAGGTGGTTTGAGGGCTGGAAAGATTCACTTTTGCAAAACCCTAATTTGCAAGTACTGCAACAATGATGTTTTTCTCTTGCGAAATATGTTTCCTTCAGGTTGGCTCTGATTCCATGTTAATGTTTATGCCATTATTATAGTTCTTTTCATTTCAATAGATAAGAGCAACATAAGAACAAGATCACTAAGAAATACACATTCACAAGAGACACAACATTTATCCTGGGAAACCCTCTAGGGGAAGAAAACCCAACAAAAACTTCCTTATCATAAATTGCTAATACAATGTTCAAGAGATAACTCAAACCAATACAGATAGTCCTCTCCAAGAGATGCGCCACTCTTCTCCTTCTCTCACTGGTAAGTTGCAGCTTGCCTCACAGGAATGAGCAAGTGTGTTGTGTGATAAAGTGAGGCGCTAGCCTCTCTATATATACAAGACGGACACGTGTGAAAGGTCTTCTCTGGCAGGGCCGACCTCTCACTCTGGGTGGGTAAACCCACCTTTAATTTAATTTTGGGTCTCAATAATAACTACTGGGGCCGACTTATTATTTTGCCTATTACAATTGTCCGATGACCAATCCGCAAAAGGGGATTTGGTCCTAATACAATTACTGACATGATTAATCCACAATGGGGATTAATCCTATGAATAAAATAGCAATAATAATAAGAATACTCTTCGCAGTTACATTATTTCAACAAAAGTAACCAAGAATTTTTTTTAATTTTTGTTGAGAGAGAGAAAAGGGTGCCAAAAGGAAAGAGATATTGGTCTATGGAGTTCTCTTGGAGGATTGTAGAGAGACTTTGTTACCATAGAAAGAGGTTGAAGATGATGGGGATTCAAACTAGAATCCTCCACTCCTCCAATCCTAAGGTCCTGCAAACTTAGAAATATCTTGAAAAATACTTTGTCAAAGATGGGTGCTCCCTGTTATCCCTGATTTGTAGGGATAACTAGGAGAACATGTATCGAGGCCCATAGGTCCTAGACATGGAGTACCGAGAGCAGGATTGACCTGAGCATGGCTCTGAGGGCCCGTCCTTTTCTTCTTCCATCAGCTTTGTCTTGTCAGCAGCAGCAGCATCCATCACCATAGGCTTGGTCTTGTATCAGAAGAGGTTCTTGCTCCATGAGATAATTGGTCCAGGTATCATGGTATGTGTCACTTTTGATCATTGAAACATTAGCACACTTGACCATGCTTGGGGAAATTGACAGGGTGCCCTAGCAAGCCTGTGCCCATAGGTCTTGGTTTTCCATTGGGGGGATTTCTGAAAAGCCATTGTCCGCTCCCATCATAGCACCACTGTTTCATCTTATCTTCCGCTCATTTATCCCATTCCCCTTGTTCGGGCATTGGGTTGACCTAATTGTAGGATTGCACCTTATCTCGTGGGAAGAAGGGGCTAAAGGCCCAGAAGGTAAAAGCAGCTAGTAAAAGACAAAATCCTAAAAATGAAACCTCGAGATGCTTCGCCCAGGGATCCCCGAGAAGGCAATAAAAGGCCTCTCAGCAAGAAACAAGAGGGACCCAGAAAATAACAAACAAGACCTAGTCAGAGGATAGGGGGTCTCATCACGAGCCAACCTATTAGGTGCATGGGTACCTAACAGTATGACATTGCCACCATCTGGTTATCACGCCAGGGCAGTGACCTTTGCTTACATAGCCAAGGGAAAGGGGGTCTCATCACGAGCCATCCTTCTCATCTCTGTGAAAGTACTTGTGGGTAACACTGTCAGCTCTGGTCACCATGCCAAGGCAGTGTCCTCTGGTTAGCTCTTGAGTAAAAAGAAAAAGAAGAAGAAAAAGAAAATAAAAGAATAAAGATAAAAAATAATAAATGAAAGAACGGGCTTGGAAAAAATGAATCCATGACAGATACAACTCGCCTTCTACAAAGGCACCCATAGATAACATTATGCATCCTTGGCTCTCACTACACCCACATGTCTGGACATCCCCTAGCCACATCACCTCACTTACATGGTTTGGGTAAAATCCTCCTAGAAACTTTCCTTTTCTTGTGGATACTAGCCCAATAGGACATCTTGTCTTTCTCTCCAATCTTGTATTGCAGGATTTTGTAATGTCTTTGAGCTACTAACTGATATATTAGGGGTTTTATGCATATGTTTAATAATATTGATGATGAAATTTGATTGACATTGCTATGATCCTTGTGACTGATGATCCCATGGAGGGCATAGCTTTTGATGTGCAGGACCATGCCCAACGAACCGGTACCATTTGGATCGGTACACATGGGGAGATGATTAGTTCGGACCTCCATGGGGCTGAAGAGCTCACCAGATGGATGATGAGACCCCATCAAGGGGCAGAGACAGGATGATGGTTGATCACGGTTTTGCACTGGAGCAGAAGAGGACGTTCCATCAGAGGCACTTTAGCAGAGCCCGGCCTAGGGGGATTGACCCACTTCCAGTGAAACGTTTTCCCTGGATGGCCCAGGACGTCACCTATGGGCTCATGACATCATCTTCAACGTGTGGCAGTTTGACAGGGCAGTTGGCACGTGTGGCATGATGGAGAGGCCCAAAGAGGGCTAACATTTTGCTCTTTATTGTTGCATTTGCCCTAAAAAGGGGCTAACGTCTCCCTTAGAAGGGGTGATGTCTCACCTTTTGCTCAATTAGGGTTTTAAAATGAACATTTAATGTAAAACAGTATTATTTTGGTATTTTGGCCTTGTCGGCCTTTTTATGACCTAAAGGGTTAAATTAGTTCATTGATACACTATATATTTAGGGTTTTGACTCTCATTTTATCATCATCTTTCACTCACCACTTAGTGAGGTCTGAAATTTGCGCCCCATTTGGGTTATTGGCTGATTTGAGGAAGGCACACTTGTTGAAGGAAGGGATTTTTTGGCATTCTATGGTGTTTTTCTTGAAGGAAGGTGTTACAACTAGGGTTTGCATGATTATTTTCTTGATGATTTGTTAGTATTTTCCTGCAAAATTTCTTGATTGAATGGTTGTAGTTTAATTTCTTGCATCTATTTATAAACATTGCTAAATCAAAACCCTAGGGGACAAACACATAAGTAGGTCGTTGTTTCATGTCCCCTGATAGAAAAACTTTTAGCCATTGAAGAAGAAGAAGAGAGCCTAGCCATAGCTACACTCCTTTTTCTTCTTCCCTTAAGCTAGCCATACCTTTTGACTTCAAGAGGAAGAGGACATCCCAAGCCTAGGTTATCTATACCTAGGGCCATTTTCTTTTAGGGTTTGATGAAAGAGCCTTGCCTTAGCAACACTCTCCCTCTTTAAACCCTCTTGTCTTGACTTTGCTTTTCATTGAGCTAGTTGTTTGTCGGGAAGGAGGAGAGAGCACGAGGCCTTGCTTTAGCAACACTGGAGTGAGCCTCTCTCCCTTAGGGTTATGATTTTGGAGCAACACTTCAAAACTTATCCCTCTAGTCCTTTAAAATCTCATCTCCTTCAACTTTTGCATTCTTCACCTATGGCTCTATTAAGCTTAAGGCACTGATCTAAGACCTCCAGCGTTGAAGTAGAATTGGATCCAAACACTCTCAAACCTCTTGAAATTGAAACCCTAACTACACTAACCCTAGCCTAGACTAACTTACTAACCCTAAGTTGCTGACATCATCATTGAATATTTCATCTTTATTGCAACAACGTTTTGATTTTTGAGTAATTGAATGGTAGTTGAAGGCATTAATTGAGTTAAGAAGTTATTTGTTATATTGAATGTCGTTTCATTCAAGTATTTATTGATGAAGTGAGATTAATGCCATTGCTATCTTGTAAACATTGACTTCGTCAACATTTACTTTCAAATTGCTCATATTGAATATAAGATAGTCACTGATTTATATGAGGTATTAACCAAGATTGCACGTATTAGTTTCCTTCTTGTGTTGTCTCAAGCAGGTGCTCTTCTTTTCTTTGGTTATATTCTAGTATTGGCTCTTTAGCCAGGACTATCTGATTGGCGATAATCTGTGAAGGGGAACTTCGTCTTTGTGCTGTTAGCCTTTTCCCTTTCAAAACCCCAGGTTATCGGGGACGTCTCCCTTGGGCCTAGCCTCCCTAAATAGAAAGAACCTCCTCATTGTGGTGACATTGGGTGGGGAAGGTTCCTGTTTCGCCAGTTTGACCTACTACTCCTTAGCCTTTCTTGTGTCTACAGACTATGCGATAACACTCCCTACACATGGGATCTAGAAAACATGTCAGTCAAACAAGAAGAACATGAAATATTGAATCAGATATGATAATAACAACAAGATTTAGAAATGAAAACTAGATTACTAGATCTTGTTATTGAAGGACAAATTGACAAAACACATACAATAAATCAAGCCTACAGTTACCTCAACACATCAAGGAACATGGAACATCCACAAATTTGCAAAATACACAGGTATGACCTCCAAAGTTTTCTTTACTTCTATTCCAAAAATCTTAGAATCATTACAACAACATAATCCCAGGTCTCCAAATCTAGTTTACAAAGGGAGCAAAGTCTTCATTATATAGCAAGAGGGTGCAGTTCGCAATGAAGGAGGGTGCACCACATGGAGAGGAGGGCACACCACTTGTTGAGTAAATTCTTGAAAAATTTGAGAGTTAAGGCTGCCACCTCTCAAACAACTCCAAAAGGTGCCACATGTGAGATATGGGAGGCGGCAGAGGTCGCCACCTCTCAAGAGGTAGACGCCTCTCCTCAAGGGTGCACCACCTCTTGAGAGGGGGGCACACCTCCTCTTGAAGATCTCACAAACTCATGACAACTCATCCTCAACTCACCCATAACTCACTCTTTATTGCCAACAAGGCTCAATGAACTCAAAGAGAATGTGAGTTAACTCAAAACATGTCCTCGACATGTTTCCCAAAAAATAACTTTGCTGATCTTTTGTCTTTTTTATGTCTTTTATTTACCTTTTGTGAGTAAAATTGACTTTTAGTGA
>JASDQU010683358.1:16662-42238 GCA_032191745.1 Picea mariana
GGATGTATCCCATATGCAATGATGATAAAATTATAAGGTCACTTTGAGAATGAATGGACAAGTATTGCCACCAAGCAACCCCACCTAAAACCCCTTTACCCTTGCTTGTGTTTGTTTGGGGCCTTGTTTTGTCTTAAGGGTTAATTAAAATATTAATTAAATGTTTTAATTATAACATGTTTAAATTAATATTTATATTAATTAAAACATGTTATTTTTAATTATTTTAATTATTATTACCCTTATGCCCTAGCCTAAAAGTATAAATAGAGTCCCTCTCTACTCTATTACTACACACTCATGTTATCTTTAAAGGGGTGAGCGGATCTCCTCCTTGTAGCTGCGGCCCTCCTTCAACAGTTCGGTTCAGTCTTGGTCATTCCTGTTGACAGGTCCATGTGTTGGTGTGATGAAGGTCTTTCCCTGTTGATGCCAAATCTGTGTTGAGGTTGTTGAGCTGAGTTTTTATGCTGGTGTAAAGAACTTGAAGCTGTCGTCTCCCTCTTAATGAAGATCTGCTAAGCCGTGACCTCTCTAGCATGAATGCGGCCCTTCTCTTTGAGTTGTGCCCTCCCATTACATTTCTGAACACTCTCTTTGAGCCACGGCCCTCTATAAGTAGCCTGTAACCCTTGCCCTGTGTGAGGGTTTGGATCCTTGGTTTTCTTATATGTGTGTGAGGGTTTAAGCACAAAACTTGTGTGTGGTGTCTATGTGTTTTTCCCATCTTGGTGGCAGGAAAGTCCTCTCATCTCTTGGCAAGAGATCTAACCTATATGGTAGATCTATGATCCAAATTTTTTCTGAGCATAATTTCTAGTGGCTCTACAAAACTTGTGTGTGGCTTGATCTCCTACAAGGTAAGTGACTTGTTCAAATTATTGTGGTTTAATTTATTATTGGATCTGAAGTTTATCATCTGTCTAATCTAGTTTAGATCTGATCTATATCAGATCCATAAATTAAACTTTTCATCTACTTATCTAGATTAGTTTGTACTCAGATCAGATTACTTTTATCAGATCTGGATATTAGCTTGAGTTTGGATGTTATTCCTTGTTTCTGAAGTTCGTTAAATTGCTCATTTTCATATCTGGGCTTTAGTTTGAGATCTACACCAGCATTGTAGATTAGATTTGAGTTCTGTTGATTTTTCTAGATCTACTATTCTTAGCTAATATCTAATACTGTTAGCTTAGATCTGAATGACAGTACTCACTCAGAAATTTGTTTGCAACTAGATTCTTTTATTGTTTCTCTGTTCAGACTTCAAGCAATTTTGTTTTATTTACTTTTCTGAAAATTGAGACATAGTTGTTCTGCTAAGTGAAGAGATCAAAAAATTAAATTAAATTAAAAAAAAAAAAACAGTTTTGCTCTGCTTTATTTCTCTAATTCTAACAAGGTGCTTAGCCAGACATGTAGCTCTTCTGGTTGTGAGCGCAATTGGAGTGTATTTGAAAAAATACACACCAAAAAGCGCAACAGATTAGAGAATTTCAAATGAAATTTCAAATTCATTATAAAATTATAAATTATTAACTTGTCATTTAAATTTTATGCTCCTTTACATTCTAATAAATTAATTTATGATCCTCTTACAGGTTGGATACCTCACGCCTTAATGATTTGGCCTACGTCTACTACAATCTCAGGTTGTGGGTGAAGCAGCTTGAGATAAAAATTGATGTGAAGGCCATTTCATTGGATGGGATTGACACCACTGCTGCATGGAGGGTGGAGGTTGAGGAACCTGTTATTGAGACCGCCCTTGATTGGCTAGAGGATAGTGGTGATGATCATGGTATCTCTGAGGACTTGGATTAGGATGTTTCAGAGGATATTCAGTTTCACGCCAAGTCTGCAAGTGTGCCACCAACAGAGCGATAGTCACAGTCAAAGGGAGATAGGCCCAGTGGTAGCACTAGCAGTCTACCTCCTCTACCAGTACCTTCTTCTAGGGGACATCTGTCTCGAGGGTCTTCTAGTTCTTCTAAAGGACGTTTGACTCTAGTACAAGGCGCACATGCCTCAAGGGCACCTACTCCTAGTGCTAAAGGAAAAGCAGTTTCTACAGCAATTACCTTTGCCCGTAAAAGGGTAGAGGGAATCCATAGTTTATTTACTTGATTTCATTGTAGATGACTCATGAGTCATGATGACGATCATGAGATATATTTATTATATTTTTTGATGAGTCAGGAATCAGGACATGATTCATTTTTTATCTATGTTGCATTGGTTTTCGGGACGGGGGAACGGCTGGGATGCATCCCTGGGACGGCTAGAGCGCACCCCCAAATTTTTTAGGGGACGACAGGTTGTGGACGACAATAATAAAATATATATATATTTATATCAAAAAATATTAAAATTCACCATAAACATTTGTAGTTGCTTCAAGCTTGTAAGCATATCAAGCTCTACTATACAGTATTATGCACAGCCCTTACACTCGCCAATTCTGAAAAAGCTCGACCAATTTAAAAAAGCGCCGAGTGACATTTCATTATTGGATGCTAGACAAGAGCAAGTTTAGCTTTAGGAAACTTAAATGAGAAATGTCTCTATAGCAGTTTTTCTTACTCATATTTCTTGTTAATGACGATTATGTTAAAACATAAAAGGCATTCCCTTCTCAATAGGTTTTGCAGATTTTTATGGTTGTGTTGAAAACCACTATAAAACACTTTGGTTCTGTAAAGAGATTAGATTCATATTTCAGATTAAGAATGTGATTGAATAGGAATTTATTCAAACATTTAGTGCCTAATCGAAGTCACTACTATCTGATTGTTTTCACAATGCTTGAGGTTGGGATAGTGGAAGCACTATAATTGAATGACTCCTGAAAACCCATGTACAATATGTAAAAGCTAAGATGACCAGAAAAATGAGAAGAACAAGAACAGTAACCATAAGGATCAGCCCTTTGAAATGTTGCATTTCTTGTTTTTTTGACATGGAAACTTTGTTTGTTGTAACCTTGTTGCTGAAAATACAATATTTAAATCACCGGAAACCCAAATCAAGACCCATCATACAAAACCCATGTTTTGAGATACAACTTTACAATAGATTTAGATTCAATGCATTACAAAAATAATGAATGGGAAAAATGATCTTATTGTCCAATCATCAATTTCCATGATTATCAAGACTGAAGATATATGCGTTGAATATCCCCAAAATCTGCCCAAAAAAATCCCTGAAATCTGCCTAGAACATCCTTGAAATTTGTTCGTAACGTCCCTGAAATCTACCTAGAACATCCTTGAAATTTGTTCGTAACGTCCCTGAAATCTGTCGGGAACATCTTGGGGACGACCAGCAAGTCCCCAAGTCCCCAATGAAGTCCCCAGCAATTTGGGTAAGTTTCCTAAGGGTCCCCAAGTCCCCGGTACGCAGGAACGGCGGGTACGCAGGTTTTTTTGGGGGGGACGAGTCCCCGTGCAACATAATTTTTTATGTGTCATGTATCACTAGACATCTTATATATCAGTTTTCTTTCCATATTCATGTGGCAATCTGTCTATTTGATGCTATTGTTGCTTTAAATGTTTCAAAAATTTAAAAAAAAAATGAATATTTTTGTACTTTTTTAAGTTTGTCGATATATTGCCGATTTTTACGAAACGATGTTTTCTGGACCCCGGCGATTTTTTCACCGAAACGATTTTTGTAACACTGATAAAAACGTTGAATGTTGGTTTTCCCAAGTTGGGTTTCCAGGGTAAACAACTGTGTAATGTGTGACTGTTTTTTTTCTGTTGTGTATGACTAATTTTCTACTTGTTGTTCCGCTACGTATTTACTGCTAAATACCGGTGTATTTTTTATTTTGCAGTTCAGCTAATTAATTTCTAGTTAATTAATTTTCTGGGTATAAAAGATTGTTGGGAATTTAAAATCAGATCTGGTATTTGGGGTTTTAACAATAACACTCTAAATCATTGTCTTTTACTTGGTTGTACCATGGTGGGTTCATAATTTTCCTCTAGATAAGCATTGCCACCTTTTGAGTCAAGTTGTACTACTAGCAACCTAGGTAAGTGTAGCATGTCATTTTCCCTAGTCATCTTTCACACCATGTCATTTTCCCATTATTTCCATACATAGTCACCATTTCCCTTTCATGATTGACTCATCATATGTCATGTAGCAAGGTCCAAAAATAAAAGAAAGAAAATTCCATGTATAAAGAAGCCCAAATAAAGTCAAAGGAGCTAAAAAATACTCAAGGTTGAAGCAGCCAAAAGTTATATTATATGCACGAGCCATGCCACCTTGTTATAAAGCCCAATTTCCCCAAGTCCCTTGCAAAAAAGGCAAGTAAAAAGCAACAAGGAATTGTTATCCCCACTTTTTAGGGATAACTAGGAGATCATGTCTCGAGGCCCACATGTCCCAGACATGGAGTACCGAGAGCAGGATTGACCTGAGCATGGCCCTGGAGGGCCCATCCATTTCTTCTTCCATCAGCTTTATCTTGTCAGTAGCAGCAACATCCATCACCATCGGCTTGGTCCTGTATCAGAAGAGGTTCTTGCTCCATGAAGTAATTGGTCCAGGTATCATGGTATGTGTCACTTTTGATCATTGAAACCTTTAAATATATGCATCTGATTCCTTTTATCTCTAACAACTGCTTGGATCTTACATTAGCCCACTTGACCATGCTTGGGGAGATTGACAGGGTGCCCTAACAAGCTTGTGCCCATAAGTCTTGGTTTGCCACTAGGGGAATTTCTGAAAAGTCATTGTCCGCTCCTATCATAGCACCACTGTTTCATCTTATCTCCCGCTCATCTATCCCATTCCCCTTGTTCAGGCATTGGGTTGACCTGTTTGTAGGATTGCACCTTATCTCGTGGGAAGGGGCTAAAGGCCCAGAAGATAAAAGCAGCTGGTAAAAGACAAAAGCCTAGAAATAAAACCTCGAGATGCTTCACCCAGGGATCCCCGAGAAGTCAGTAAAAAGCCGCTCAGCAAGAAACAAGAGGACCTCGGAAAATAACAAAACAAGACCTAGTCAGAGGATAGGGGGTCTCATCACGAGCCAGCCTATTAGGTCCATGGGTACCTAACAGTATGACATTGCCACCATCTAGTTACCACGCCAGGGCAGTGACCTTTGGTTGCATGGCCAAGGGAAAGGGGGTCTCATCACGAGCCAACCTTCTCATCTCTGTGAAAG
Source organism: Picea mariana (assembly GCA_032191745.1). NCBI lineage: Eukaryota > Viridiplantae > Streptophyta > Pinopsida > Pinales > Pinaceae > Picea > Picea mariana. The sequence continues at coordinate 21,860 of JASDQU010683358.1, forward strand.
TACTTGTGGGTAACACTGTCAGCTCTGGTCACAATGCCAAGGCAGTGTCCTCTGGTTAGCCCTTGAATAAAAAAGAAAAAGAAGAAGAAAAAGCGAATAAAAGAATAAAGCAAGAAAAAGAATAAAGGCAAGAACGGGCTTGGAAAAAATGCATCCATGATAGGTACAACTCGACTTCTACAAAGGCACCCACAGATAACATTATGCATCCTTGGCCCACACTGCACCCACATGTCTGGACATCCCCTAGCCTCATCACCTCACTTACATGGATTGGATGAAATCTTCCTGGAAACTTTCCTTTTCTTGTGGATACTAGCCCAATAGGACGTCTTGTTTTTTTCTCCAATCTTGTATTGCAGGTTTTTGTAATGTCTTTGAGCTATTGACTGATGGATCAGGGTTTTTATGCATATGTTTAATAATATTGATGATGAGATGTGATTAACATTGTTATGATCTCGGTGACTGATGAGCCCATGGAGGGCGTAGCTTTTGATGTGCAGGACCATGCCCGACGGACAAGTACCATTTGGACCGGTACACATGGGGAGATGACCAGTTCGGACCTCCATGGGGCTGAAGAGCCCACCAGATGAATGCTGAGACCCCATCAGGGGGTAGAGACAGGATGGACATGGATCGGGGCTTTTGCACAGAAGAGGAAGAGGACGTTCCATCAGAGGCACTCCGGCACGACTAGACCTAGGGGGAATGACCCCTTTTCAGTGGAACGCTAGCCTTGGAAGGCTTAGGATGTCCCCATCTTCACCATGATGTCATCCAGCTTCATGGACACCTTTGGAGGCAGACTGGGCAGCAGTGGCACGTGTGGCATGTTGGAGAGGCCCCTGGGGGGCTAACGTTTTGCTCCTGGATGTCTCATTTGCCCTAGAAAGGGCTAGCGCTTCCCTTGAAGGGGATTTTACTCTCTTTGCAGCTCAATTAGGGTTTTAATTTGACAATTTAATGTAAAAACAGTATTATGGCCTTGTCGGCCTTTTTATGACCTAAAAAGTAAAATTAGGTCATTGATACACTATATATTGAGGGTTTTGACTCTCATTTTATCATCATCTTTCACTCACCACTTGGTGAGGTCTGAAATTTGCACCCCATTTGGGTTATTGGCTGATTTGAGGAAGGCGCACTTGTTGAAGGAAGAGATTTTTGGCATTCTATAGTGTTTTTCTGGAAGGAAGGTGTTACAACTAGGGTTTGCATGATTATTTTCTTAATGATTTGTAAGTATTTTTCTGCAAAACTTCTTGATTGAATGGTTGTAGTTTAATTTCTTGCATCTATTTATAAATATTGCTGAATCAAAACCCTAGGGGACAAACACACAAATAGGTTGTTGTCTCATGTCCCCTAATAGAAAAAAATTTAGCCATTGAAGAAGAAGAAGAGACCCTAGCCATAGCTACACTCATTTTTCTTCTTCCCTTAAGCTAGTCGTACCTTTTGACTTCAAGAGGAAGAGGACGTCCCAGGCCTAGGTTATCTCCACCTAGGGCCGTTTTCTTTTAGGGTTTGATGAAAGAGCCTTGCCTTAGCAACACTCTCCCTCTTTAAACCCTCTTGTCTTGACTTTGCTTTTCATTGAGCTAGTTGTTTGCCAGGAAGGAGGAGAGAGCACGAGGCCTTGCTTTAGCAACACCGAAGTGAACCTCTCTCCCCTAGGGTTATGATTTTGGAGCCCTGCTTTAGCAGCACTTCAAAACTTATCCCTCTAGTCCTTTAAAATCTCATCTCCTTCAACTTTTGCGTTCTTCACCTATGACTCCATTAACCCTAACGCACTGATCTAAGACCTCCAGCGTTGAAGTAGAATTGGATCCAAACACTCTCAAACCTCTTGAAATTGAAACCCTAACTACACTAACCCTAGCCTAGACTAACTTACTAACCCTAAGTTGCTGACATCATCATTGAATATTTCATCTTTATTGTAGCAACGTTTTGACTTTTGAGTAATTGAATGGTAGTTGAAGGCATTAATTGAGTTAAGAAGTTATTTGTTATATTGAATGTCGTTTCATTCAAGTATTTATTGATGAAGTGATATTAATGCCATTGCTATCTTGTAAACATTGACTTCGTCAACATTTACTTTCAAATTGCTCATATTGAATATAAGATAGTCACTGATTTATATGAGGTATTAACCAAGATTGCACGTATTAGTTTCCTTCTTGTGTTGTCTCAAGCAGGTGCTCTTCTTTTCTTTGGTTATACTCTATTATTGGTTGTTTATCCAGGACTATCTGATTGGCGGTAATCTGTGAAGGGGAACTTCGTCTTTGTGTTGTTAGCCTTTGCCCTTTCAAAACCCCAGGTTACCGGGGACGTCTCCCCTGGGCCTAGCCTCCCTAAATAGAAAGAACCTCCCCATTGTGGTGACATTGGGTGGGGAAGGTTCCTGTTCCGCCAGTTTGACCTACTACTCCTTAGCCTTTCTTGTGTCTACAAACTGTGCGATAACAGGAACTAAGCAAATAAAAGAAAAAGATGAAAAATGGATAGTAAGAAAAAGAGGCTCAAGGATTGGTAACTCAATGCCAAGCGCTCCCTCTAAAGGCACACATGTGGAATAATGAAAGTGATAACCCCTAGCTCTTGAAAGCTAAGCGAAAGACCTTTTTACTCATTTTATGTGACTATGAGGGTCAACTCATGAAGACACCTTTTCCCTAGCTCCATTTTCGTCACATCACATACACCTAACCTAGACTCCTAGGAAATGCTTCTTGTCTTTAGGGGTTGTCACATGTAATAAAGGTTAATGATGTCCACACCATGGTTAAACTTAGGAAGGGATAAAAATTAAATGAGTCATTGAGCTATTAAAGGATGTCACAAAATGTTCCACCACCTAATGACACATATTTGGAGGCATGATTCATCATTTTGAAGTTGCACCCCTGCCTTGGGTGTTGTGCCCCTACCTAGGGCATTGTGACAGTTGCATTGGGCATTGTGAGGGAGGTCGTCCACATCTTTTGAGCCCCACCTGCCATTTATTTCATCATTTGGAGAGGTTGACTTGCTCTTATGTGGACCTTGGACCGTGATACACTCACACGTGCCCCCTTATTTCACTCACTTGGCATCTTTTGAAGGGATGTTGGAGAATTTTGAGGGGACGACCCTCCTTTCTTGGCTTGGATCCACACATATGGGGTTTTATTGGAGCTATTCTTGGCATATTGTTCATCTTGTTGGGTCGACCTCCTTGAGTAGGGTTTCTTCTATGATTTGACCACTTCTATTGTATTATTTTGAGGAGGGCATCCACTCTCTTAGCCCATCTATTTGATGGAGGTTGTACATGTGGCATTAGTCCACCATAAAATATTGTGTTGACTTGTCCTCTCAAGTTAGTTGGAGGATATTAGTTTTTTGAGCATAGATCTAGGGTTAGTTATGGATCTATTGTTACTTTGTTGATGGATTTGTTGAGCTAGAACTTTATAAATAAGAAGCTCCTCCATATGTAATTGTTCTTGAAAGTGCCATCAAGCTTTGGAATAAAATTGCTCTGTTTCTTTGTCTAATCTTTTGTGGAATGGATGTACAACCTTGTTGAATGTGTGGCAGATATTCTCGGTGCATATTGGTAGTTTATATTCCAGATTTGGATTGTCAAATTCAATTTGGGAGCCAGAGCAGTGCCGCTACATTGGAAGAGGTATTCCTAAACCCTCTTTGTTACTTTGCTTTTAAAGAGAAAAAATCCATGCCCTAGACATCTTGAGAGCAAAAGAATAATTTGATTTCTTTAGGCAAGGCCACTCTTAGATTGATTTGGAAGTGATGTGATTCATGAAGACCATTTCCTTCCTACATCTGTAATATTTAGTTTATCAAATCTAGGACTGTTTTGGATCTTGTTTTTATAGCCCGATCAGCCCATAGATATTTCATAAGAATCACCCTCTAAGGTTGCATTCATGACCCCATAGCCCAAACAAAGTAAGGCACTGGCCTTCCCTTTCAACCAACCCAAAATATACAAAAATTTTGATCTTTTATTTCTGTTTTGACAATCTGAAAATTACAGCAAGTAAAACCCTTCAACAGATTGCATTATTAAGTCATTTAAGCTTCAAATACACATCCTAAGTTTGATTTATCAATTCCCAATGCAAATCTCAAGCTTCTAGTGTTAAAATCTACTTGATTTTGTTGAATTTCAGAACCCAACACCTGGCTAATAATCCCAAATGAAATCACTTCATTAATTAAAAGCACAACTGAGTTTCAACTGAACAGCGGGAGCATTAACAACAGAAACCAAACACACAATGCACACGAGATATTTGGGTAAACACCCCTGGAAAAACCCTTGCGGGAAAACCAGTTATGAGTTTGATTTTATTGCTAAAAATCATGGGCTCCCGTCCTAGGATAATGGCCCATCGGAGAAATGCAATGCTGCAGCAAATAGCCTAGCCTACTTGGCTGCTATCTCTCATGCTTCCCTTCACACTTCCTCAGCCTTGCCCAATCAAACACAAGTACATAAGCAAGACTCCTTCTTGCTCCTATGCACTCATTGTGTGCCTCTCACTCTCCTTAGATCTGCTTTTATAATCCCCTAATGACTAAAACTCTAACCCTAGATCTCAATGGCCAAGATTAGATCTTGGATCTCACGATCTAACAGTCACAACTTAACCTTTCATTGAGATGACTTAAATCACTTAAGTCACTCAACCTTACAAAAGTCACTTTAGTCATTACATAAAAGCCACTTTAAAGAGTGTTGCTCGGACACCTCCACATGCTAGGCACCGCCAATGCAGAAGTACCTGTCTGAGCTACCCCAAAAGCTAACACTCCCTCTTAGCGAGGAAGGTACTTCTAGAAGAACCTCCTCCTCGATCAATCACTGACCCCATCAAATCTGTTGTTGCTGTAGCTACTCCCTCTGCACTAGAAGACCCGCCAACTACCTCTGTCGCACTCTGATCTGATCTACGATCCAAGATCCCCTTGGACCCACACACATGTTGTCCCAGCAACCTGTATATCATACCCTCCCTGATGCCAAGCCTCATTGTTGCATCCTGGGTATCTGCTCCCTCTTGACGTATGAGTACATGTCCATCCTCGAACATAACTGCATACCCCATGTCCTCCAAGGCTGATACTGAGAGCAACTTCAGCCCTGGGGCATATATCACTCCTGCCACCTCCAGAGAACCACCTGACTCTAGCTGGAATCTAACCCATCCAACCCCCTTCACTGCATGCATGGTGTCGACCCCACTACCCACATGCAAGTCTGAGCTCGTCTTTGAAACACTAAGGAACATCAACCTCATTCTCGTTAAATGGCGAGATGATCCAATGTTGCCATCTTGGCAACCGTTTCAAATTTGACCTCTCAGACCTACTACCCAATCCTGTTGCCCACTGTCAGGGTCTGTTGCCTGCTGCCCGAACCCCTGCCCGAAGTTGCCCACAGCCTCTTGCTGCTCGGGTCCTTTTCTAGGATGCCCAGAGCTTTTCTCCTCACTTCCCAACTATCTCAGCTTGCTGCCCGAGAGCTACCCAAAAATTTCTGGGAACTCTTGGTTGTTGCCCAAGGATTTTGTGACCAGCCCGGGGCCTGCCACCACTCTCTACGGCTACCCAGTGGTTTCCTGGGACTGCCCAGCCGTGTACGCCCCCATTGGTTGTTGTCTGGGCCCCTCCTGGGTCTGCTCACTCGGTCAGATTTCCGCTGTCGGTTTCCTTAACTACCCGACCGTTGCAACAACCAAAGTCATGACTCGTGACCTGTTCCTTTGCTCCGCTGGCTGCCTTGGTGACTAGGGCTGCGTCTGGACCTACCGTCACTCCCACGTCCGCCGCCCTTCCTCTACGACCAAACCTCCCTGCAGCCACGTCCCGTGCAGCTCCCCCTCTCAGCACCCGCGAACTTTGTCGCCACCTCCTCTGCGGTCGTTCCTCTCACTGCAGTCGGTGGCTACTTCTTCTTTGTTGTTGTCAGATGCCTCTATTCGTCCTGCATGTCACCTCCACGTACGCGACCTCTCCACGATCATTTTTCCGAGCAAAACCCCAGCAATCCCTACAAATCCTTGTGCCAAAGTCTTCAGTGCCACTTTTCAGAGTCCCAACTCTGATACCATGTTGAATTTCAGAACCCAGCACCTGGTTAATAATCCCAAATGAAATCACTTCATTAATTAAAAGCACAACTAAGTTTCAACTAAATAGTGGAAGCATTAACAACATAGACCAAACACACAATGCACACGAGATATTTGGGTAAACACCCCTAGAAAAACCATTGCGGGAAAACCAGTTCTAAATCTGATTTTATTGCTAAAAATCCTGGGCTCCCGTCCTGGGATAATGGCCCATCAGAGGAATACAATGCTGCAGCAGATAGCCTAGCCCACTTGGCTGCTATCTTTTTATTAACATATATATAGGTTCCAATGCCAAAAAAAGAACCTTTTTTCTTAAAGGCAAATAGTTCTACTTACAAGGTTTTCTATGGTCCTGACTCCTAGGCCTTCTGACTTTCTATGACTCTTCATCTATGCTAGACTCTTCACCTACCTTGGGCTTCCAACCCTTTACAAGTTTTGTCTTTATCCTTATTTTGACTATTCGACCATATTGTGGGGATAAACTATATTCAATAATTATAATTAGAATCACTGAAGGTGAGGTGTGTGAATGTACATCTTGACTCTTAGTGCATGTGTTGAGCACGAGATTTGTGATTTTGAACAATCACTTGCTTGCGCATCCTAGTTGTCTTGCACATGATGTGCACTTCTATGATGTGTTGGCTTGGTGATTGTAGTGTATGGCTTTCTTTTGTTCCTACTTGCTTCGTGGCTGAAAGTCAGAACTTCTCCTTGTGATATCTAGTGCTGGAGATCTGCACTAGCCCTTTGCATTTTCTTTCTCCACGATTGAAGATTGATCCAAGCTTTGTCTTCGCCACTTGCCTTGGAGATTGCACTAGCCCTTTGCTATGCTCCAGTCCTCTCTTCTTCCTTTTTATCTCACATAGCAGTGATTGTATGTGATGTACGCATTCCGAAACACAGATTCCACCATCAAATTTCAGACATTGGATCTTCACTCTTTTTTTTTTTACTTGCCATTTCCCCACTGTATCTAGATCCTGACTTTTCAAAAATCTGGCAGATCCATATCCGTATCCTGGTAACTTAGCTTTTTAGTTTCTAAGTCAGATGCCCACACAATTCTAATTTTTTTTAAATTTTGAAAAATGTTTTCATGTTGCAGAAATGGCGTTTCCTTATCGGAATCTGTAAAGAATGTCTAGGAAACATTTCTCATTCATTATCATACAGGAAACTTCCAGCAAACATTTCGCAAACAAGTGGTTTACATAGTGTTTCCACATGGAAACATTTCCTCTGTGAAACTTGACTCTTGACTCTTCTTTTTTTCTTTTTTTACTTGCCATTTCCCTGACGTATCTGGATCCTGGCTTTTCAAAAATCTGGTGAATCCAAATCTGGATCCATATCCTGGTAACTTAGCTTTTTAGTTTCTAAGTCAAGGGCCCACCCAATTTCTCATGCACTTTCATACAGAAAACTTCCAGAAAACATTTCTCAAACAAGTGGTTTATATAGTGTTTCCACATGGAAACGTTTCCTCTATGGAAACAAGCCCCAAGTCAACTGTTTCAACCACATAGCTATGCTGTATTATGAACGCTGGTTTCTCAAACACAGACTGCAGATATAATCAGGTAAAGCTTCTTGTGAAAGCAATCATTGAAAATATCTCAGAGCTACTTCATCTGCTCATCCGATCACTGATCTTCTAACTCTGAATCAAGGATAATAACGAAGCTTAGGGACTATACTTTAACAAGGTTACACTGCTAGTAGATAATTCTTGCTTCTGTACAGCAAAGGTTTGTGTCCATTAAAATGTGCTGTTTTGGCATAAAATTACTCTAGATTTCAGAGTGCTTACTGTTACATATGAACATGCAGCAAGAGGGATCTATTACTGCTACCCACCAAGGACTTCTAAATTAGACCTTCCTCCTGCATGCTGTCACATTATACTCAATTTCAATAGAAAGTAACAGTAAGGCAGGCTAATCAACTGACATGTTATTGCTGAATTGTGTTTAGAATAACAACTTAACTCACAGAGCCCAAAGGGTTAGCTCGATTGGTAGATGCTCTTGTGTGAAAGTTCACAGAGGTCTCAGGATCAAATCCCATTGAGTTCCTTGGGGTTAGCACCGTTATTTCGGCTCGCAGTTCCTACCTTCCTCCATCGAGAAACCTGGGGAAGAGAGGGGAAATCCACAGGAGGCTGGCAAGGTACCAGCAACCTCATTTGGAATGCTTAATATGAGGGTGAATCAGGGACTATATTTCTCCAGAAAAACAACTGAAGGCACAAGAAACTAGCTTCAACAGGATTTAAATATATTGCTGTAGTTGGAAAGCAGGGTAACTCCCATATTATGAGAAGCGGGGACAAACTTTTATCAAAAACGAGGTTCATTTTACATCAAGCTAGTCTTTAATATTTCTTAGCAATATTTTAGCTTAAATTTTCTATAAATTTTAAGATCAAGTATTCTGTTAATTGTACTCTTAGCAGTATTTTAGCTTAAATTTTCTATAAATTTTAAGATCAAGTATTCTGTTAATTGTACTCTTCGTTGTAAAAATGTGGGACTAAAATCCAAAATCGACAGGGTACAAGAACATAAGATATATCACTATTTTCTCTTTTAATTTAGAAACATTTCATCCAGACTGTACTCTGCCAATTTCTGAATTTAGAAACATGCCACACTTCAAAAATGCTGTGTGTTTTATGTGTTTCTACTAGAACCATAGTTGCAGATATTTATTACTATGTTCTTCACCATTCAACATTCGTAAAGAAATATTGAGCCCTTCAGAGCAGACTTTAATATTTGTACTGTGTATCTTTATGCACGGCCTTGAGCCAAAGTTTCAGTAGTTATTGTTTAATATGGTAGAGGATTTTGTATTCATACCCTACCTTGTTTTTTAGCATTTTTATTTTTCCAAGGGCCCTATTATAAATGCCTCTTTATGACTCTCTGGCTGCCTGTATTTTTGTAAAATGTTATATGTACATATTGTCAGCATTTATTTCTTTTTTAAAAGATACTGAACGCGTACCGGATTTAGTTGGCGAGAGTTGCATTCTAGTCATTCCCTTATTCATGCCTCCACCTCCCGATTGCTGCAATTGAGCCAATACCTGCAGTTGCTGGGATTGGGCAGCTGCTTCCTTTAGAGAAGGATCAAGTGCATTAGAGCGGTCCACAAAACAAGCAGTGAGCAGATTATACGATCCCGCATTCGTCATCTGGGACCCAGCCCCATTTCCCCAAGGCATAAAAGATGACAGTGGACTACACTTTCCGACAACTGCACCCTGTACTTTCTGGCTTACAGTCTGCATTTTAAAGGGCTGCGAATGAGTCTACACAGCAGGCTTTCCCTACACTTCTGTTTAACTTCGCTTTTCAATTCCAATTTTGATTCTCAGCAGCGAGGTCCTAAAGACCAGGCAGACCTCAAAGGAACTTAAAAGGCAAACATGAACATATCAAAGCCCAACTACGCCTTTGCTTAGCATAATCTCCTCAGCTCTTATGCCCCTTCTTCTTCCAACAGATCACCCCTGGTCTTTATCTCTTCCTCTCTTATACTACACTTCAAAGTCCACCTGATATTACACTGATTGCTGCATGATACTTCAAAATCCTTAAATATTATTTCATCTTCATTTGAATGATGGAGACACCTTCTGAATAAATGCACACAATGAATGAATGAAGTGGGTATTAGCTCAGATTCATATAATATGTGAAACTACAATATAATTGCAAATGGCAGGAACAAGAAGCTAATTAATTTCATTAAAACAGGGGGACTGAAGAAAACTGCCATCGTTTGAACTAAAATCCGGCAAACATACAAATTGAAATTTACTTAAATTAATCTATTAATGGGTCTGTAATTGAACCAGCAGTAAAGATGCAATGTCGTGATTTCAGTTTGATATGTAATAATCTGTGACATGCGGCATGACCATGAGAAATTGCAGAGAAACTTCACCTTAAAGCGCAAAATCCTTTGCTCCAAACCCTACGTACTCCTCCCACTGGCGGTTGCTATTGGGGTTGCTATTTCTTAGATATGTGCCTTATCCATCCGTCCAAGGTTCGATCCATGGCTACTTTTCCCATGAACAAACAACCAAAAATATATTTCAATCAATCCTACCCATCATTCCACCCACACCCATTCCCTCTAATCACCCACTCCTCCTCACTACCCCACATACCTTTGATTGGCCCATAAAATAATTGCATTCAGGTGGGTGCCCTCTACACTGTGGGTGGAGGCGATCTGTGTTTGATACATGTGATAATGAATGAGTACACTAAATATGATCTTATTTTTTATAATTGGTATGAATTTTGTGGTGTGATTCTTACATTTGAAATTTCTCAATTAAGTTGATATCAGCAAAAAGGTTTTTCATTGAAAAGAGTACGGATTGTTTTGGAAAGAGCGTTGCTTTAGAAAACAGGATTCAGAGATTTGCAGTCTTGAAGGTTTGATGGGAAAGGATAGATAAACGTTTTTCTCAACCAATAAATTCTATGTAAGCGTGACAATTCTAAACTCAATGTTTGGTGGAAACATGCCAAACGAAAAGGAGCACAGTGTTCAACTTTTTGAACTTGAGCTATTGGGAGACATGGTATCTCACCTTTTCGAGCAAGTGTTTAGGTGTGTATAAATTATGAGTAGGAGTGAGTTTATGAGTAGAGGAGAAAAATTGATGTTTTTGGGTGTGAGAGCTCAATCTGTGATTTTTATTTTTTTTTGAAATGGTAATGGTTTGGGTGATTTTAAAATGAATCACAAAGTAAAATTTTATTAAAAGATTTTATAAATCATGTAAAATTTTAATTTTTAACAAAAATTTAATTAGTTTGAAAAAAAAAAATTCATCATAAAACAATTGAATATGTTTATTTATTAATTTCAAATTAAAATGGTTAAAGATATTTGAATTCACACTTAGTTTTAATAGAAACTTCAAACTAGTTAGCCTAATGGATTAATTCTAGTGGTTGAGTGTTGTGAATTATAAGCATGAGGTTACTAGGTCAAGTTCTTAGGTTGGTTGTCTTTGTAGATATTATGGGTCTCAATCTATGGACTATATGTTGTAATTTAGTTAATTTAGCAAATTGTTAATTGTGAAGGTAAAGTTGGACTCACTTAGTGATAAGTTTTTGGAGATTTTGAGAACTTTCGAAAAGTACATGCATGATGTCATTCCTAACTTTGAGCTCTCTAGTGTAATCATCTTTAATTTAGTTAAGTCAAGGGTGTATATTCTTACTTTCAAGCCTCAAGGGTTAGTTAATTGATTGAACCATCTATTCAAGGCATATTATCGTCAAGGAGGTTATAGGTCACAAGTTCAAGTCTAGTCAAGTCTCTTAAAGTTACGAGTCGTTATTATGATTGGACATAGTTGAGCCACCCTCCATCCAAAATTTTTGAAGAAGAAGGGGAATCCTTCAAAATTTTCAATGTAGAAAAAAAAACTTATACAAGATTATAAATTATCAGTGTATGTTTAATAAATAATTAGTGACACTAAGTTGTATCGTAATTCACGATGACATTCAAAATTTATTACCTTTATTATTATTTAATAATTAGTGCCACTGCTTTGTATCATAATTCACAATGAGATTCAAAATTTATTGCTTTACTTTGGGGGTGCACGAATGATCTTTGTTGAGATGAATTTGTGTTAGTTTTAAATGTTTGTTTTATTGGAGTATATTTATGTTGCTCGGATATAAATATACACACAAAAGGTTGATGTATCTTCGAGAGACCTATATTGTTGTATGATGTTTTCTTTACACTTTTGTTCTAGAAAAACATATCATGTTATTTTAAAATGTCAACTTTGCATGTTGTTTAAGAAAATTAATTAGAGTATGTGTTATGTGTGTTTGCATGTGTTGTTACTTATAGATGGTAATATAGAGTATAGTTTGAATTTTAGTCATTATGTGAATTTTTCTAAAAGAACAAGGTAAGATATCAAATTTTAACATCACGAAGTTTTATTTGTCTTAACTGGACTTCCTCAATTACAATAATTTTATGCAAGAATAAATGTTATGATACCAATTGTTATGTGCCTTAGATCTGAAAATGCTTTCACACATAATTTATCTAAGAATAAGATAGAAAATCCTCTTTAATTGATTAAATAAAATATCATGAAGGTAGGGCAACACCTTACAATGATCCTTTAATGGAAGGAATCTACTTTTGTTCACTTGCCTCTTAAAGTAGGCCAACCTCTCAATGATCTAAGCTCCAATTCATGCTCCATGAGGAGGACTCCATCCTTATTTATAGTTAACTAGAGAACCCTAACCATAACCACCTCATAACTACCAAGTGGACCTTCTTTAACGAGGCTGCATTACCTTTATTCCATGCTAACTAAGTAGTGGGTCTTATTTAATAATAAGAACCATAGTGGACTCAATCCATTGTACTTCAGCTCAACACCAAGCTAAGGATGGTGCTCCATCTGCCTACCATGATCATGTGAATCCAAATAAATAGAACCCTCGATATCCATAAAATCATCCATATAGTTGTAAAAGGTCAGTTGGGGATCTGGAATGAACACTACCACTAGTGAATACATAGACATAAACTGGTAGTCATAACCTTCTCTAGAATTCCCTTGATGATGGTGTCTTCATGTGGTGGGGTAGAGTCATCAAAGAGAAGTTAGAAGTAGTTATCTCCTTGGAAATGACAAGTGTCCATGTGACAGTCGTCATAAGCATCCTCTAAATCCCACTAGGAAAATATATATCAATTATACTCTTTATTGATGTCATGATACATGTCAAGAAGGTGACAACTTTCCTTAAATTCTTATATTATCTACGACATTTGATCCTCCCATTTCATGGCCATTCTTTGGTACTGCTAGGGATTGGGGGCGGAAAATTTGCAAGGGTTTTAGCACAATGAATATTAATTGGAGGCATAACATATAACATATCAAATCAAACCTCAAAAAATCCTCTATCTAATGGCATTGCTCTGGTTGCAGTTTGGGTGCACTGTAAATAGATATATGCTATGGAATATTCGCATGTGTCAATTAAAAACCATAGAATAACTTATTTTAAATTACCAATATCTCCGCTTCCTAAACTTCAATTGGGGTAAAAAAAAATTAATGGTGTTTTTTTATAGGAATTCAAATCTGCACTTGGTTTCTTCAACTTGTACACAAAAATATATATGAATCGATTTGAATGTTTTAGACCTCACTCTTCCCTAAAAATATGCAAAAAGAAAAAAAATATCCATTTGATTTCCCAAGATAGAGCTCTAATGCCAATTGTTATGATCCTTGACCCTTAAACTTGAATCACAAACAAGATATTCATAAATGTTCACACTTTATTTATCAAAATATCCTTAAGGTAGGGCAACACCTTACAATGATCCTTTGATGGAAGGAATTCATTCATGTTCACTTGCCTCTTAAGGTATGGCAACCTCTAAATGATCTAAGCTCCAATGTAAAATACTCCAATACATGCTCCATGAGGAGGATTCCATCCTTATGTATAGCTAACTATAGAACTCTAATCATAACCACCTCTTAACGACCAAATGGACCTTCTTTAATGAGAGTGCATTACATTTATCCCATGTTAACTAACTAGTGGGCCTTATTTAACAATAACAACCATAGTTGACCTAGTGCATTTTACATTGAATGACCACCATAACTACACTATTATTACTCTGTTGGGCCCTTCAGTCCCCAATTACACCCCTAGGGAGGATCCCAATAATAAATTGTGAATGACATGGGTATTTTAATGAAAGCCTCGGTATGGTGTTTGGTGTTTTGGTTAAAGCCCATATCCACAAGTAAAAGGTTACGAGTTCCATGAAATGAACCTAAATATTAGAAATGCAAAGAAGTAAACATGGCATATAAAATACTCATAATATTGGAAGGAAATTCTTTAATTAGAATATTTGAGAGGGCAACTCTCCAATGCTTATGAGATGGGATGCTTCCTCCAAATAGTAAAGACATGGGATAAAAAGCCAAATACCTTTATGATGACTAATCACACCAGCGATGGGCCTTGTTTAATGATTTAGTCTCGGTACATTAATTAGCCACCACACGCTTATTAATCTTATCATGTTACATAGTCATGGAGGTCCATAACAATCCATTTGCCTAAGTGGACCTCCTCGATCACAACTACATACATGAATAAATAGCTAATAACGTGGGTACCTTTCCAAATGCCTTAATCTAGCATTTCGATTAAGGATTCATATCCACAAGTAAAAGGTTATAAGTTTTGTTCCCCCAAGCACTCTTCCTTGATCACTACAACTTCGTACAAGAATAAATAATTAGTGATGTGGGTAGCTTATTAAATGCTTTGGTATGTCATTTTGGTTAAGGATCCATGTCCACAAATAAAAGGATTTCAGATCCATCCACCCTAAACAATCTTCCTTGCTCACAATAACTCCATATAAGGATAAACCACTAATGACATAATTATCTTGCCAAATGCCTCGATGTGTCATTTTGGTCAAGGATTCATATTCAAAAGTAAAAGGTTGTGAGTTCCATCCCCCACGAGATCCCATATATCCTTGAAAACATAAGGGAGTCTACAAGATCACATGTACATGCAACAACCCATATATAAGAGAGATAGGTCATTCATTTTAGGTTAGAATCAAGGAGCATGGCACTGGCATCCGCCATGGGCGTATTGTCACCTCAACCCTCAATGAACTCTCCCACAAAACACAACACCACATTTGTTTAGAGAATGTTAAGGTCGTCATGAAGGAGGATCCTTACTCAAAGCATCAGTTTAGAGGCATCATTCAAAGATAGAAGCATATTGAGAAGATGAACAAAAACAAGGGATTAGAAGTTAGTAAAAATTGGATTCCATTGACTCGACATCATAGAAATGCTCCTAAAATAAACCATCAGACCAATGTCTCATGCGAAGTTAGAATTTGTTAAAATTATTGATCAATATCGTTTACTTGTTATAATGTTGTTTACTTGCTATAGTGATGTAGATAAATAAATGTATAATTGTCCTTTCAAAATTGACAATCATCTTAACAACTAAACAAGTTGATTAAGATCAAAACATTGACAAAATTATAATCATTACATATAGTTTTGAAAATGTTTTTGATAATAACAACTATCAAAAAAAAATAAAAAATAGTGTTTTTACCAATTACTACAACTTCAACTTTATATAATTATAAATAACTATTAACATAGATATCTTACCAAATATATAATATCACATTCTAGTTAAAAATCCATATCTATACATAAATAAATGAAATCCATATCTATACATAAATAAATGAGAAGGTAGGTAATGTATTCTATTATATATGATAACAAATCCCATTTTTGAATAGACATCCATTATGATAACATCTTTTTAATACTTTATTTGTCATATTTGATTGTGTAAGTGCATTTTTTTAATGGTATATATTATTTTTAATCAGTGATAATTGCACAAAAGAGTTGACTGGCTTTCACATAGTTTAGATATTTCATAAAGAAAAAGAGCATTAGCAAAAGTTATGACATCAAGCATGATTCCCTAGCACTCTCCATTTCCAAACTTGGGATTTGTTCCAAGAGGGACTCTAACATATCTAGATTTTCTACCTTTTATTTCCTCCTTTAATAAGTGCATCCAACTTGCACATTCGTGCACTGCCACAATCCATAACCAATCATTACAAAGATGAGTGCATTCTCAATATTCCTTTAAAACAATCCAATGGCACTAGTGGCCATATATGCATACTAGGTCTTGGTACTGGTGGTGTCACTCTTTATTAAAAAATCATAATTTTGTTATGTATGGTTCTATCATCTCTAGAATTTGGAAAGAAAGTGCTCGAGGACATGATAATGGAGCTAAAAGGTATACCCGTGCATGAGACATACCAGCACTCAAAGATTCTTTTGTTTATGTCACACTGTAATATATATATATATATATATATATATATATATATATATAATTTATTTTATAAACATAAAAAAGATGTTGATGATGTTGTGTTTCAGCAGTGAAGATGATTGCATATTAAATTGGTTGCAAAGTTTCATTTTTGTAAAATAGATCGATAAGCATGTGTATGTAGTGATTGAGATTATAACAAAATTGGATACAAGTTGATGATTGGGCACTAGTGATAGATATTTGGTGTACAACTTCATACGTATGTAAAAAATGTTAATATAATATATTAATTTTTTTTTAATCTAGATAAGTTTACTCAATATAATTATTGGTGTTATTAACAAGTGGAGTTGAGAGGTAACACTTTTGTAGGGTTTGAATGCATTGTCTCAAAACTTTTACTACAACTAACGTAGACAACACTATGTACACCAAGTAATAGTTCATGTGCATACTTCAACATCTTATGTATGTCCATTATAGCATTCTGCGTTTGATAAAATTTGTGCGCAATCAATGAGATTACAATAATTTAATTGAATAAAAGCTTATTTGAGAGTAGTGATGGGTATTTGGTGTACAACTTCACACACATGAAAAATGTTAATTTAATGTTCCAATATTTTCCATCTAGGATATGTTTAGGTGGTATAGTCCTTGGTGTTATTAATAGGTCGAGTCGAGGGACAATGCCTTCTTAGATTTGACACATAATCCCAAAACCTCTACAACATTTGGCATAGACAACACTATGCATACCAAGTAATAGTTCACATGCACACTTCAACATCTTGTATATGCTTATTATAAAATTTTGCATTTGACAAAATTTATATACTTATATCACATTTAGTTGTGTGTATGAGCATATATTCCAACAACAATATACAAATGTCAAAAAAATAATAATCACACTCTCAATAATTATGAAATTAAATCACCTTCAACAAATCTTGTAATTAAAATACTCCCATAAAATTAAACCACCTTCAACAAATCTTATAATTAAAATACTCATATCCATAGTAAATATAATATAAAATAAAATATATAGCAATAATATTTTTATTTATAAAATAAAATATATAACATAATGATAATATTTTTATTTCTCCTATTTTTTTTTTTTATCAAAATACATTGTACAAAATATTTATATAATACAACAAATATTATTATATTTTAATTTGCTACTTTTTTTTTATCAAAATACAATGTAACAAATATTTATATAATACAACATATATTATTATATTTTAATTTGCTACCTTTTTCGTTAATGCATTTCTACTCATCCCTTAATAAATACAAATTATTAAAATTATATTTTAATTTACATAATAAATCACCATATAATTTTCTAAACACTACATAATAATATTTCTCCTATTTTTTTTAATCAAAATACATTATATAAAATATTTATATAATACAACAAATATTATTATATTTTAATTGGCTACCTTTTCATTAATGCATTTCCACTCATCCCTTAATCAATATAAATTATTAAAATTATATTTTAATTTACACAATAAATGACCATATGATTTTCCAAACACTACATAATAAATCAAATATGATTTTCCAAACACTACATAATAAATCAAATAATTTTTCCAAACACTACTTCTTTGTAGCACTTATTTAAGTTATACTTTAATTTACTTAATAATAATAATTCACCAGATGATTTTCCCCAAACACTACCTCTTTGTAACCCTTACTATGATTCAAGCATGTTCTATATTAAAATGAGATTGCAAACATCACCCTAAGGTATTTAGGAGGCCTTTTTAGCAATAGGGGTAAGTGGGCAAGGTCAACATCTCATATTATATGATGTCCACTAAATCAATTATTTCCTTTTATGGAAGTTTTTTGTCTTTACAAGATTTCTTAACATATGTGCTCTTAATCACACAAGATATTTATCCAAGTTGCCTTTTTGTCAACTATGTCTTAAATGTGGATTGACCACAAACTTTTACCATCATGAATGTTATGCTTTTAAGGGTAAGCGTGTCTCAAAAGGAGACTACGTTTTTATAATCACCTAAAACATCATATGGGCATTATGTTATAATTGCCTAACACATTATATGGGCCTTACATGGATAATATGAATTAATTATATGGACATTTAGTCAATGGAAGAGTTATTATATTGTTTATATTGTCATCGGGAATATGGTTTAGAGGTAAAAATAGCAAGTTATATTGTGTCAAGTTTTCATTCTTTTTAAACTTGAGTGTAAGTGCTAAGTGATGTGTTAATAATTAAATTTTTTTGTGGAGAATTTTATATTTTGTTTATTTTTATTGTGAGGGAGTGATGGGAGGAGAGAATGCATCTGTGGAAGAGAGAGGGCGTACAAGATGGGCAATCAAGAGGTTGTATGGTTGGTGGGCAGTGGTAGTATAATACAAATGGGAGAAGGGAGGGTGTATCAATTAGGGATGAGGAGAAGCATAAGCCTTAGGGTTTCAAGGAGTCGATGGAGAGCTAGTCTTTAATAGAGGTAGATTATGAGGAGCCACTATGGAATTGGAGAATGTTTATCACATCAAATCAAGTTGCAAGATCGTTCTCCTCTAGAGTATATCACTTTAAATTGCTCTGATAATGATGGATTTGTACATGTGGTGAGATCATCAGATGCCAAGTTTACAACAATTAGGGCTTCTAGCTCGAATAAGACCAAGAAGGATTTGCCACCCTTTCCTTTGATGGGAAACGCCATTGCCATGGAGGAGGAGTTCATGTTGGGTTTGAGCCCAAATACAAAGACTGTGTTGGTTGAAGGAAGCAATGGTGTGGCGATGGGTTTGAACTAAGTGGGTAAGCCATTGTGCAAGGAAGGGTTACCCCTTCTCATGAGGATTTAGGGGTTACTCTTCCTCCTAAAGAGTCTTCTTAGGATGTTGTGATTGCAAATCTAGTGTCGAAAGAGAAGGGGGTTATTCCAACAAACCATATGCAACTTAATATAGATTTGTAGGATTTAGGGGTTACTCTTCCTCCTAAAGAGTCTTCTTAGGATGTTGTGATTGCAAATCTAGTGTCGAAAGAGAAGGGGGTTATTCCAACAAACCTTCTCATGAGGATTTAGGGGTTACTCTTCCTCCTAAAGAGTCTTCTTAGGATGTTGTGATTGCAAATCTAGTGTCGAAAGAGAAGGGGGTTATTCCAACAAACCATATGCAACTTAATATAGATTTGTAGGGTGAGGGTCCTTGTATTAAATTGTTGTCACAGACTCTAGTGAATAATGTTGACATGCCTGAGTGGATTAGGGCGATTTCAACTTCTTTGTTGTTGAAAATAAGGAATAATTTGAGGGGCACCAGACTTAGAAACACGAGGTGTGATTTTATTCCTTTTGTGAAAATGTGGAATAAGGAATCCTTCAGTTGTTGGTGTATTATGAATCAGGAGGCCAAGGGAATATCCTTAAATTCATATAGGGGTTTGGTAAAAGTATGTATGCTTATTGTTTAATTTTGATGTCGTGGTTTGGTACATGGAACATTGTTGGGTCTCTCACTTATGTTCAGTCCTTGAGGGTAGATTTCAACCCAAAGGATTCTGGTGAGGTTCATTACCCACTTTGGTTGGAATATATAACTTTTCCGACATACATGCATTTGTTTGCCTAAAGGTTTGGCAAGGTTCTCATTTTAGATGCTTAGCATAACTCCTCCCATGTTAATCTGAGAGAGTGTGTGCGCGGGTGGACTTGAAACAAAAGTTTCCACCTTTCATTTATGTGTGTATTGTTGATGGAGTTCAATAGTAAATGATTTTGTACTTAAATTTACCAAATGCATGTTTTACATGCTAGGTTCAGGATCATCTTATTAGTCATTTCCCTCATCACAGACCTAAGCCAAGTGAGGTAGTGGGTGAGGGGTGTGTAGGTGCACTAACTCCACTTCCCAAGGTTTGGGGGAAAGGGGTCTTTGATGGCTTCAAGACAAGGTGTTGGGAGAAGTGTCCCCTTGGTGTCAGTTAGACAAGGAGCAGTAAGTATTCCCTCTGATGATTCAGGTTAGGGCTCTTTGAATATCCTTAGTGGTTCATTGGTGTAGCTAATGATTTGGGCTAACAATTCTTTTGTGGTTGAGCTTTCTCGACAAAATCAAAATCCTAGCCTTGTGATTCCAGAAGGGTCATCTCATATCATGACAAACAACATGGAGGTGGAGGCAAGTCTGCATGTGAACTCTCT
>JASDQU010683359.1:1517-14391 GCA_032191745.1 Picea mariana
ATATATATATATATATATATATATATATATATATATATATATATATATATATATATATATATATATATATATATATATATATATATATATATATAGTGATTAGTAATTAGTTAGTTATTTCATTTCTTTTAGGACTTTTAGATTGGCTAACAGAGCCATTAAACCCGTCGAAATGAGTTATACCAAATGACTTGGGTTATTTAGACAACCCCGGACCAGACTCGTTCTTCCAGTTGATAGATGGTCAATTTCGCCCATCAATAGACCGATACAAGATAAAAGATGGTATAAACCAACTGGGTAACAAAGTGGGAAAAAACTTAACTACTCGAGAAGGCTGAGCTTGAGATAACCCTTTCACGCTAGCATGAAGACAACAATTATCTACCACAAGCCTAGTAATAGTACATCAACCTGTTGACATTCTCATTATTGACTGAGATACGGTTTATTAGAAGAAAACATGCATGCGATAAACAATGGTAAGAAAATAATTTTCTTAACTCGAATCACCAATAACATGTTAACACAACGATTTATTTTCATCAATAAAGACAAGAACTATAAAAAATTGAATTAGATAACTTATCAATGGATTTAGAATCTCTTACTCATTACAACATCCATTCAAGGGATGAAATAAAAAATAATTCTTTTCCACATCCAATCATACATAGTTTTGATGAAAAACACAAACTTGTCTTTGGTCTTAAACAAGACTTCTCAATTAAGGAAGCTCCAAAATAGTTCTTAACAAAATAAAAAATGAGGGATCTTTGCAACAACCATCGACCCTTTTATAACAAATCGAATCTCCTACTTATAACATACTATTAACTAAAAATAGCTATTAAAGTGTAGCTAAGTAAAACAAAAATTTTCCACATGGTGCTCTCTTCTATCAGTCTTCAAAAAGTCATCAAATGATCTCACTTAAGTGGATGACTCTTCTTGTACTCTGACCACTTGATGAAGATATCCTCACATGTGTTAGCATACGGGAATATATGTTTTCCCATTGGGGCTGAGATAATCTCTCTTATCTCTACTGCTCGTGCCCGATACTTGACTATTGTGGAACTTAACTGTTGCAACATGGCTCGAGCTTTGATCAGGTTCTCCATGAACTGTTGCACCTATCTTGACACCTTTTCTATTTTGGTAGCCCATGATGAGTCTTGTCTGACATGTGATTTGACTATGTCATGCAAGTCGACAAAGTCATCGGGTGTGCGGAATTTGGGGAGGCTGATGTCTCTCATCCCCTAGTTGATATTGGTCCATATTTTCTCACACTCGAACCATTTCTCTTGGATTTCCTGATGAGGTTCCTGTTCCATTTTTACCCAATATTCGGCCAATTTCCTTATGCGGTCAATGCTACTTTCATTTAGCACCTGAATTCTATGCTCTTCGACATCTTGGCCTTGCTACACCAAGCTGATATAGTTGATCCTTTCCACAGATTGGTGTGCTTTCTCATACCACCTTCCATATTCTTGCACGTCACCAATGCCATGAGGGTGTCTTCTTGAATATTGACTATCCTTGCAGTGAATAGGTGTCACTCAACTGCAAATTTGCTATAGGCCTCCTTGAATTCACTCCTTAGGAACATTGTGACCTGTGTGGTGTCTTGGTAATATTTCACCAAGTGGCGCAATTGTTCCAATTCTTTCAAAGCAGCAACCAACTCCTCTTCATCCCTTTTTTCTCCGTCTAGGGTGGAATCTGTGATTTCCATCCCTGCGCCAATAAGTTCAGATGTCTTGGCATGCTCCGTGTTGATCATATTTTCCTCCGTGGTGATGAGGATGGAGCGATATACATTGATCCTCCTGTTCTTGGTGGTTCTCTACATGATAGCTTTCCTTTTCCAGTCATAAGCAATGGAATGTATGTCAGCGACTTCATCCATGGGTTTGGGAATTTGTTGATCTCACCAAGTGAGCATATTTCCCAAGCTCTTGATGGTGTATATTTTTTCAATACTGGGTTCTTGAACTTCCTCCATGTGTTCGGAGGGTCTGTCTTCTATTTTTCGCTCATTGGGAAGTTAAGTACTGATTGAAATTGAGGCGTTGGGGGTGTGCTTAGTACTTTCTTGATAATCGTCCATTGAGATGCTGATTTCTTACTGTGGAACTTCTTCCTTTTGTTCATCCAACCTTGGCTCATCCTTTGGACTATCTTCTTGGGTCTCCAGTGCATCAGGCTGATCAGTGTCCAAGACACTATCAACTTCTTGTTCATTATGTGGAAGGAGAATTTGAGCGTCGAGAGCTGGGGAAGATGCCTTCTCTGGCTCCTTTTCCTCTATGACCTGTACAACGGCCATGAGGGATACTTCCAGGCTCTCTTCATCATCAAAATTTTTTATCAATTTGTTGAGGGGGTTTGGTGCACTTTCTCTCTCTGATGTTCCAACTATCTTCAACTGAGCTAAAACAACCCCTAGTGATCTGACCCATGGAGTTGTGATTTCAGGGTTGTCAAACCCGATGATTTCATCAATGTCTATTAGTTTAGGGCCACTTGGGCCTGTATGGATTTTGACTGGGTTGTGGGAAGGGGACCCTGTCGTTCCTGTGAGGTCCGGGTCATATTGCAACTGATCAATTATTCGCTCCACCTATTCTATAATGATAAACTGCTTCTCCCGCGCATCCTAGGTCATATTGAAACTGATCAATTATTCGCTCCTCCTGTTCTATAATGAGAAACTCATTCTCCCACACATCCTGGGTCATAGGGAAACCTTTATCCGGCACCGAAGCTACCAGGGGAACCTCTGCTGCTTCTGTCGCTATCATTTCTTCCCTGGCTCTAAGGGCCTTTTGAGCTGATTTCTCTATGGTTGTCACCTATTCATCTAGGCTCATGGATCTGAACCTGGTCATTTTTGGGTCAACCATCCTTGCCACCACCTTGTCCCAGTCTTGGGAATTTGTCATGAAGACTTCATCTTCAAATTTGTCGTGGGAGTATGGCCAGCATGACGACACTTGCGAAACTTGCTTCAATACTAGACCCTTTGGGTCATGCTTGCAGAATCAGCTTGTTTGGAATTTGAACTCTATGTTACTTAGCCCTTATTGTTTGGCTTGATCCATGTCCTTCACCATGTAGAAAACTACATGGAAACCATAAGGTATGAATGCTTGCTTCTTGTCCTTGACCAGGGTGGTGTTGTAACCTTACAGGATGGCTTGGTAGCATATCTCTCCCACTACAATCTAGTCAGGGACATGTGTTGGTAGGAGGTGTGGTGCCTCGGTAGCCTCAAACACCATGATGTAGGTATCATGCTTGTGAAAATACTAGTGGCCTAATTTTGATATCATMTTTTTGGATGCAATCGATAGTCTCGGKCATTCCTTCTTAAAAATAATGAAATAAATACATGCGATGAATTCATCGCAGATGAGGGAGTAATATTTCTTGTACCTGTTCTCCCATAGGATGMTGAAATATAAGTGGACCAAGAGCTGCGACATGCCAACTCAGGTTCATGTCAGTGAAAATGTTTCTAGCGCACATGACATCAAGTAAATATGAATCCATGTAGAAGGMTGGTGTCTCTCCTTCCTTCAACGTCTAATCCTATTGTATGAAAATGCTTAGTTTCTTAGAAATGATGGCTCTCCAGTTGAAATTGATCCCTGGAATSACCACTGTGTAAGCTAAGGACATCCACACCTCTGAAAATATAGAGCAGTCCTTCTCCCCATATAATCGGCAGATGAGAGCCATCAAGTATATGTATGGCTCCCTTAAATTGGTCGTCTATTACYAGCTAGTGCTCCGGTTGGTGTATTTATTATCTTCCCTCCACCATGAGGCCATCACCTGGCTGGTGTCATGGCACTCGTAGAACTTCACGAAAAAATATTTATTTATCTGTTCCTCGGGGTCTCAAAGTTTGTAATATTTCAGGACCTCCACTAGAAGGAAAACATTGACATAACCCCCATTTTCATCATTGATCAAACACTTTTGTGTGTCTGTGTGGTCAATGAGGTACTTCAGAAGTTCTATACAGGGAAAAACATGGGTTCTGCTCACCACCATATGCAGGTACACCCATCGGATATTCGAGAATACCTCTTCGTTGAGTACTCTCACATCTGGGTCACTATGTGGGATATATTCTAGGTATTCCTCCTGGCTGATATTTTTAAAGAGATCTCCTCAATGTGGGAGTGTTGCCTTGGTCCCCGTGTTTTCCTCTATATCTCCAAAGTTCAGAGGCTGGATGAAAGCTTTCTTCATCAATGTTTTGATGACGGGCTCTGGTCTTGTTGTGTATTCCAATTGTCTTGTGACCCTTGGAGAGGATCCTTCACCTAACTCTATTTCTTTCAGCTTTGACACCCTTGACGATCGTCTAGTGTTTGACTTTCTTGGAGGCATTGTTACTGCAATCGAAATAAACCTTTAGAGACTACATAAAGAACAAAAATGGATAAAAAATATATGAAGTATAAACATGTAAAATCCACAGACTTGGATACATACTTGTAAGCTTGCTAAACCTGATTATTTGATACTCATGAGATATTTGCATCTCTTGAATTGCTCGTTTCGTTTCTCCGGATGCTCTAAATTTCCTTGCACACATAATGATTCTGCTTACCATGGATGAAGAGGATTTAAACCAGTGAAGAACTTACCATGTTACATCAACCATTCAATTCGGGTGATGAGTGCCATTTAAACAAATTTTCTGTCGAATATCTGCAACTTAAATTCATTATGGGTTGACAGCGAAGGTGCGGGGGGTGATGTGGTCTATCGATGATTTTAAACAACCATTTTTATTGGCACACAAGGTAGCAACTATTGCAGGATTTGGTATTAATTATCCCCTTAAATGCTCAAAATCTAATTGTATCTAACGCTAAAACGTCCCATCGTGTCATTATCTCAGTGGGTGGATCGAGGATCAGGGATGCGCTATGAACATTTTTTGTTGATGTCCCTCAAAATATCTCCAACACCAATGAATCTCATCACACAATGCTATCATGGCAAAGATGACTCAGAGGTGTGACTTGGACTTAGGGGACCAAAAGAAATGAGTCGGGACAAAACTAGACCGTACGGTTCTCTGATCTAGCACAGACATGTGGCATTGAAGAAAGGTGGCCTAATCTGTGTGTATTAATCGGATTCAGGGATTTCATTAATTTATTCATTTTTAAAACATAACTTAGCTTGTTGATGCCAAAAAGTATCTAGGATCGACGATCGATGATACCTATCACGTGTTTTTCTATGGATTAGCTTCCTCGAAAAAATCCTGATGCTGAAATGCATCGGGGATTGGATATCGGGAGAACTCTTTAGCATGGTGACAATGCTCATTGTGATCCTTTTAGGTCTTCCCCAATTCTGATAGGCACGTCGGGTATCGACTATAGGTGATATATTTTATTTCTTGATTAACGACTATTCCCCTCATCTTTTACTGATGCCGAAGAGGAATTGACTATCAACAATATCCTTTTGTAAGAAATTGGTGCAAACAAAACATACTTTTACCGATGCCGATGAAGATAGGCGCTCGATGACTGAGGTTTCCCAAGTTCCTTTTTTCCTTCTTTGAATTCCTTCTAATGGAGAATTTGAGTGTGTCGGGTGAAGTGTTTTGGATTTTGATTCTTTATTTAGGCGTTAAGTCTTGTTTTTTTAAGTCCTGGGTTTTTATAAGTTCAAACAGACTTGAAAAGTTGATGAGAGTCAAGATAATAATAAAATCCAAATAGCTCTCAAAATAAAGTCAAATTAGATAGTGCAAAGATCAAGTGGTACTCAAAAAGTGGAAAAAAATGACATAGGATTTTTAGGGTGCGTTGAGTGCTCAACAAGATGATTGGATGATATATAGTATTCTCAAGGAACACGTAGCGCTACTAAGTCTGATGTTTGAGAGATGTAGATAATTGCAGATATCGTTGAACCTAATAAAGTGTATCTTCTGTGTGCCACATGGAAATGTTTTAGGCCGCATAGTATGTCGAGAAGGAGTACTGGTAGACCCAGCCAAAGTTGTGGTTATTGTGAACATGCCTCCACCTATGAGTGCTAATCATTTGCGCTCCATGCTGGGGCACACATGGTACTATTGCATGCTTAATAGAATATATGCAAACATTATTGCACCTCTGGAAAATATACTAAATAAGTTCAAAGTGTTCCAGTGGACCCTAGAGTGCGATAAAGCGTTCGATATCTTGAAGGAAAATCTCATCACAACACCTATTCTGATATTTCTGAACTGGGAAAATGAATTTCATGTGCACATAGATGCATTAGGTATTTCCCTAGGAGCCATCTTAGCACAACCAGGAGATAGAGCCATGGATCATCTTATCTATTTTTCTAGCAAGAACTTGTCGCAAGATGAGCGCAACTATACAACCACAGAAAGGGAGGGTTTAGCTATGATTTATGTTGTGCAAAATTTTAGAAACTATTTGTTAGGATCTCATTTTAAGTTCTTTACTGATCATTCTACGTTAAAATATCTAGTTAATAAGCCTATTTTGGAAGTAAGAATTTTTCGATGGTTGTTACTATTTCAGGAATTTTCATTTGAGGTGATCATTAAACCTGAAATATGCAACGTAGGGCCTAATCACCTGTCTATATTAGAGTCAAGAGAAAGTGGCAGAGCATTCGATGATCAACTCCTAGATGCATACTTGTTCTGGGTTGAGGCCATACTAGAATACTTGGAAGACATAACAATCTTTTTAAGTACAAGGGCCTGCCTAGAAACGTACTTTGAAAATTAGAAACGTCATATGGTGGTTACAACAGTGGACTATCAATTGATTGCAGGGAAATTGTATAAGTTGGGCCTAGATAAAATCCTCAGGAGATGTGTCTTAGATCATAAAAGAGAAGACATACTGTGGGAGTGACACATTGGAATTGCGGGAGGTCATGCTGGAGGAAAGGCAACTGCACAAAAATTCCTCCAATTTGGATTATGGTGGGCCATGCTATTCAAGGATTAAAAGGTATATGATAGATCTTGTGATGTTTTTCAAAGAGTTGGTAAGCCATCACGATGAGACGAATTGCCACTTTAGCCAGTTTGATCTCTACAAGCATTTGAGAAGTGGGCGATTGACTTCATTAGGCCGATCAACCCCACAACTAAGCATTCAAAGGCTGATATATTATTACCACAACTGATTACCTTACATGTTTGGCCAAGGCAACAACTGTTCAGAATTTTTTGACCAATACTACTACTAGGTTCATTTTTGAAAACAATATCACTCGGTTTGGATGTCCTAGGAGTCTGACCAGTGATCAGGGTGGTCATTTTATCAGTAGTACAATAGAAAATATTATAGCATAGTTCTTGATCCAACATCATAAAGGTAGCCCCTACCATCTACAAGACAATGGAGCAATAGAGGATTTTAATAAGATTCTAGAGAGAGGATTAATGGAGGTTTGTTGTGCAAACAGGGAAGATTGGGATGACAGAGTCCGAACAGTTTTATGAGATTACAGGACAAGCAAAAATAAACTCCATAGGTATACTCCATTTCAGCTAGTTTATAGGAAAGAGGTTGTGGTACCTATATAATTCATTACCCTGAGTCTATATATTGCATAGATTACACACATTTCGGAGGATGAGTCAGTTGTGTAGAGGCTCATGGAATTGCAATAACTTGAAGAGACCAAGTTTTAGGAGATTTCCATTAATCGGTTGAGAAAGAAAGGAAGAAATCTTGGCATGATAGACACATTAATACCAAAGCATTTGTGCAAGGGGATAAGGTCCTACTTTATGACATTCGACATGAGAAACATCTAGGAAAGTTGCACATGCATTGGTTGGGACCATTTATAGTTGTGGATATCTGACCTGCTGGAGTAGTCAGACTCATGCAACTGGATGGTATACTTTGGCCAGGATGGGTGAATAACGCTTGCATGAAACCCTATATGTCTCAAAATGGAGCTAAAGGACTGTTTCTCTAGTCCAAAGGACCATGTATAGTAGTTAGATTTGAGTTTTTGAAATTTATGTGAATTCAGTTAATAATGTCAAAGAGTGCATTGTTGCGCCGTGACATGTAGTTCATATTTCTGTCTAAGTGTTGTTTGATGCAGAACTGCTTACTCAACAACATAGGATCATAAGGGGAAAAAATATTTTAATGAAAGTCATTAAATGTGACGAGGACCCCTTTCTAGTCGGAGGGAGAGAGAATCCAGATCCAATCCTAGTCCATGTGCCACACGAACCCAGTCCAGTCATAACCTTTATTATTGCTACAATAACCTGTCTGAATTCTGTTAAACTGTAAATCCATGATATGCAAAGATTCCATTGATATTCTCACCAGGACTCTCATCCGTTAAATGGTAAGGAATGGAATTGGCCATGTTCCTAACCAACTTACCTAGTAAATGACAAGATCACCCAATAGATTTTCTCCATTAACTATTCCCGTCAGACAACTCAGATCCAAGTTGCGTCTATAGGGTAATGATGAATAGCCTTAGCATTTATTATACAACTTGCCAGCTAAGCCTGAGTATAAGGTTATGTGAACTTGGTGTAGGATGCATTGTTTCTCAAAGAGAATTTAATGATTTGTGAATTTTGATCAAGCCTCTACAATCCCTCAACCCTCAATTGTGATCCCTAATCCCAGTTTATCCAGTTGAAGTGTGTGACAGTTCAAAATTACCATGTCGAGAGCTATAAGGAGCTGAAGTTCCATTTCAAAGGATGTAGTACCAGACGAGCCCTGTGATCCTAGGCTCTAGATCGTGGGGGATCTAAAAGGAAAGGTCAATAAAGTCAAGCTCCTTGACCTTGACCTGACAAACCAGGTTCTGTTGTCGAAGATGAACATCGATTTATTTTGGAGTATCACTCCGAACGAGTTGAGGGGCATGTAGTTCCTACCAAATCTCGAGTTCATTAATCTGTTTATTTCCACTATTATGAACCTCGAGGATTTGCCAGTTTTCGGCACCAATGGAGAAGTTATGAGATGTATCAAGTTTCTCATTAGTAGGGTACACAAAAGAAATCCATGGTTGGATAGAATATCCAATTCACGCAGAGGACATCCATCAACTTATTGGACTATTTATCGAAGGTGAGGATGTGTCCAAAGGTTTTCAGGGTCCCAACAAGCATGGAAAGAGGAAGGGGGAGCTCAGTTTATATGAGCAATATAAAATGCAGAGGGTAGGGGGGGCACATAACCAATATTGACCCCATTCTACCTGAGACATTCAAGACCTCTTTCTATGTAATTGCTAGCAAGGTCATGCAACCATATTACAAAGGAGAGTGTACACTGAATTCCCTATTAGTGGTAGAGTTTTGCGCCAATGGAGTTGTCTTCAATTGGTTCAGCTATTTATTGAAGAAATCATGGTGACTTGCAAGGAATCATAGGAGAAGGGTGGAACTTTCACTAATGGCTTCTTGTTGGTTGCGTTCGCAATGCTGAAGTGAATGCGACTCGTGGGAAGACCATTGTCGCCAATAGATAAGGGGCGGTTGGAAAAGATGTTCGAGCCTTGGAACTATAGGTTGGATTTGGAGAATATTGCCTTCAAAATAAGGACGTTCTCCAAATGGTACAACAGGTTGCTAGATGTAACTTAGAGGTTTTTCATACTGCAAGAATTTCTCAACCTCAACACGCGGAACATTGCATTCAGCATGAACCACTACCATACATTCATATGGCCAAGGCATCCCAACTGAGAAGAATTCCACTGGTGCATGCTGCCATTTTAATTATATGGGAGGCTTTTGATAAGGAGGTTATTTCATGGCCCAGATTAAAATGAAACCCGTGAAAGTCGGTGATGCACTACCTTCTCCCTGTGGAACTGTTGAAGAAAAGGGGTCAAGAAGCAGGGGTAGGACAGAGTTTGAGACCGGAGGCACAGAATAAAGAGGCCCTAGTACAGACAGATTCAAACGAGGAGGAAGAGATGCAGCCACTGGAGCACAAGAAGATAAAAATACCCATGTTCCCATAGCTTCCATAGCAAGCCATGTTGACAGGTAAGGATGTTAATGAAATCCTCAACGCTACCTTAATTGGAGACTGAATGGCTAAGAAACCTAGGACAAGGATCTCCCCAAGTAAGGTCTGAACCCCCAACCAATATCATACACCATTCCTCATTCCCGCTCAACAACTCGAGCATATCACATTATAGATATCCAGGACGACCCTGAACCTGACACCACTCCATCCATGATCCAAGTGGATATTGGTGGCCACCCACCTATTCCAACTGGCTCCTCGTGTCCATTTTTGTTCAACATGTCTTTTTGTACTTCTTTATAGTTGTGAGTTATACACTTATGGGGCTGTTTGAAGCCTCACACATTCTCCATGTGGATATGGGTGGCCTCTCGCCTAATCCAACTAGATTATTTTGTATGTTTTCATTTTAGCACATATTGTTGTACTTTGAGGGCTATTTTTGGGCCCTAAACATTGATTTGTTCACTCTCCATAGTTTGACTATAGACAGAGTCAGAGTCTGACAAAGGAATGTGTATTTGTATGAAATACCTTTCCAATGGGCTATCACATGCCTAAAACGAAGGTAATATGCAAAATTTATGACCCCAGGAAGTTGATGTACCAAATTACACCAATTACCCATAGGGCCCACATGACGTTTGTCTTTTCACCTTCTAGGGTTAGGTTTTTGGATGTATAGGGTTTTGGAATTCATGAGTAATATGAAAAGGGCCCATGGAGCCTCATTTTAATCCATTCTTCTCAGACAGATGCATGTAGCAGCCACATCTCTTCTCAGAGATAGCTACCAACATTCGAACAAGTTTGAGTTATGCAGTTTTACAATTTCAGCCTATTTCATTATTTAATAGAAGATATTCTTCACTGAATATTTGTTTTATTCTTCCTATATCTGTGTTATTTTATTCAATCTATTAATCAGTTCATTCCACTCCTAAATCTAGATCAGTGGTATCAGAGTAGTCTGATCTTCATTTATTTTTCTTCGTGCATGTCCTTGACAACGTATGGGTACAAGAAGTTAAGACTCGAACCAATCAAGCCATTACCAGATCAGTCATGCTGAGCCCGACAACAACCCATGGGAGAAAAAATAAATATGATGGACTAGGAGATCCTATTAAAATGTTGCTCGAGGAATCCCTCACACGGAAAAGGAACAAAATGATGAAAAAATCACGCAAATCCTTTGACGGTTGCCCACGGGAGAAGCATATTCATTAGGAGGCCATGCAACCCCCTTCAAGGTACATGTAAATTTTGATATTCCATTATTTGAAGGATTGATAGATGCATATGCTATAGATAAATGGTTGAATATGATCAAAGGACATTTTTCGGTCCACAATTTTTTCGATCAAGAAAAGATTGCTTTTTCACTCCTCAAGGCCTTTCCCCATGTTAAATACTGGTGGGATACTTACTCTGAGAAAAGGGCCATGGAGGAATCAACAATTTTTTTGGTGGATGCTACATGGGATTCCTTCTTTGATGCTATTAAAGAACAATATTACCCTATTGGAAGCTACGAGGACTAGTACACTGGATGGACCACCCTACGTCAAGAAAGGGACCAGACGGTACCAAAATTCACCAATATTTTCCATACCCTCTGCACCAAATGGGGTATTAAAGATTTGGATTTTCATCTGGTGCTCAAATACTACGACTGTTTTCATAGATACATTCAAAAATAAATGGAGTTCCTAGACATCGCCTCATTGGGAACAACTTATAGATACACTGTCAAGATCGAGCATAAATTTAAGTAGAAATGATGAGATTTTGGATCTGCAAAACCCTCACAGCCGAAGCAGGGTAAAGGAAAACCCAACCCACACTCCATGGTTCCAAGTCATGATGGTCGCCCTCAGGAAAATCCATCCAAGCCGCAACATAAGAAGGGAAATGAGAAGACGAAGAAGGACATGAGAAAATAGTGCAAGGACCATAAAAGTCCCTGGCACAAAACTGACAAATGTTGCTCCAAGAAGTCCCTTGTGGCTGAGATGAAGGCTTCTGAGTCAGAGGCCGATTCTGATTTCGAGTCAAATATTGAAGGAGGGAAGCAAATTATCGATGTTGAACCCAGTGCCATAGTAACTACCACCAAAGTCCAGCCAAGAAAACTAGAAGAACAAGAGGAAGGGGAACACCTCTTCCCCTCATATATGTGGGTCAAGGGGGCTCTGATTCACTTCATTGTCGATAGCGGTAGTCAGAAGAACCTAATTTTAGCATAGGTCTTGAAGCGACTAAACCTGCCAACGACACCTCACCCAAATCCCTACACCATTGACTAGCTTTGTAAAGGGAGAGATCTTTGTGTCAACCATCAGTGTCGTCTAACCTATGACATCAAGCCTTTCAAAGATGAGGTACTGTGTGATATTTCTCCCCTTGAAGTTTGTGATGTATTTTAGGAAAACCATATTTGTGGAAGCGTCATGGTGTGTATGAGTTTAGACCCCACAGTGTTATTATTACTTTGGGTAGACAATTGTATAGGATCCTAGAGGTGTCACTGCCTACTGGTATTTCTTTAATCTCTATTAAGAAATGCAGTAAGGTCATTTCACAGACCAGGAAGTTCGTCTTATTTATGATCTGTGCTCATGGTAAGTAGAAGGTCATCTCCATATCTATGGCCTCTATACAATGCCTCTCTTTGCAGTAGAAGCAAGTGGATGAGATCATGGAAGAATATAGAGACATCTTCATCTCACCTACATGGGTACCGACACACTGCTAAGCAAACATCCAATTGATCCGACCCCCAACACACCTCTACCTAATGAACCAGTCTATCGACA
>JASDQU010683359.1:21902-34310 GCA_032191745.1 Picea mariana
TGCTCAGAGGTGGTAGATAAGCAGGTGGAATTCTTGGAATCAACTTAGCATTCACGATGTCATCTTTGTTGTTAGTGCGCTTCTCACTAGCTAGCCGGGATGGACCGGCTCGAGTAGTGGAAGGAGAGGTCTGCAGTCCTCTTGTCGACGATGCTTGTACACCTATAGACAACCCTCACTCTAACATGAATCTCTTTGTCATAAAGTCAATCAAAACCTCTTCAACAACTTTCTCTGTAGTGATCAATGCTTCCAACATACACACTCGGGATAAACAATTCGTGGGATTAGGGAATAACTAAGACATGGTAATGAGATAGAGAATGATAGCACAATGATCTCTGTATAAACTCGGCTTAGGATGTGGGCTTGAATTCTTGATTTGGCAAATGGGTTCTCGGTGCATGGCACGACGAGATAAATAGGTAATTCGACAACGGTTGTCTTGCAATGGGTATGAGCCTCCATTAACTCATGTTTGATCCATTATGGCATGGTCCAATGGTCAAATGACAAACCTTTATTTCTTTTCTGTCCATTCAGAGTGGAAGTTGAATGGATATATCATCCCCAACAGCTATATTGCTTCGTCATGGCAAAGTTCCATGTGTTGCTGTTATGATATCTCGACGAAGATCCAATTCTGCAATTTTTCTTTCTGCGAGGTCTCCTCTAGAACCTCCTATAACCTTTCAGTATTATCCCTTTTCTTTCTTAACTTTCTAGCCTTATTCCCAATGAGCTTCATCTCGGTAATGGTTTTCTCATTCTGATTCTTTTCTTCTTTGGTCTTAGCTACTTCACATTGTTGAAATTATTTCCTAGGGTTCCTTGATAATACTTCTTCTGTGTCTGGGATAGGTAATTCAATCTCCCGAGGATCCCCTAGTGTTCTTTTATCTTCAACATCCAGGTTTCTAGTATTAAATATCTACGATCTCCTCTTATGTTCCTCAATCAAGTGTGTGATCCTTCTGGTCATAAAGTATTTTAACTCTTGCTTCTTTTGTTCCAAAAATTCTTCTTCTTACTTTCCTCTGGCTTGATCTCTATCAATCCAAGGTTTTCCTATTAGCATGGTAAACAGGGTGTTGTATTCAACAAATTTAACAATCTCAAAGTCTTCTTCTATCGAAGTTCCATTGACAGTAATAGCTATCCGAGCGAGCCTTCCACATAGGTTTACTAGCTTTCCTCTGAATAAACGTATTCCTCCTAGAGAAGGGATCATAGCAGGCCTTCCTATAGCTTCCCAGGCTCTCTTTAGCATAATATTCATCCGTGTTTCCTCATCCAAAACACAGTCAATGTCGAAGACCCCTATTCTTTCTTCTATGCATTCGTTCTCTTTGAATATCTCGGATAAGCTAACCTGTCGGTGGTCATTCAGGGTTTCTTTTATTTGTATCAATACTTTCTCGGATTCTTGCTGGGGTTATGCCTTTTCTGGATCTGCCTTAGGGTTCTCTTGATTCAGATTCATTCCTTCAAGATTAGTGATCATTCTAGGGAAATCCAACACTTCATGGTCCATAGCCTTACAACAAAGACAACTAGGTCTTCTGCTATGACATTCCTTAGAAAGATGTCCTGGTCTTCTGCAACTATAACATAGAGTTAATCCTCTCTTTCTTTTAAATGATCCCCAGCTTCTTCTGTACTGTGCACTACGATCATATGAGCTAACCTAAAACAAATTTATTCTAGGGCCCTGCATCCATTTGTTAGTCCAAACATTCTTTCTATGCATAGGTATAACATATCTTTCATTATTCTTATCAGATCTATTCATATCAAATCTTTTTTCATCCGTCAGTGCCCTAGTTTTTAAGCTAGGGCATAATCTATGAAACATAGCAAGATTCATACTCTAGTAATAAAAATTTCCACTTATCTTACTTTTACAGAGCACAAAGCTTTTAGATCTAAGACTTTCTTAACTATTCTTACATTTATCAGAGCACAGATCTTACAGATCTTACCTCTTTTAGTCAAAAGTTTCCACTTTTACCTTTCTTAGAGCACAAAGATTTCATATGTTTCTTCTTTTCGTTAGATCCGACCTCCTTTCTTCAGATCGGGCTTCTTTCCTTCAGATCTAGCATTCTCTCGTTAGCACAAAGATTTTCAAATCATGTATAATACTACGCACTAGGGCACAAATCTATGCACATAGCTTTTACAATTTCAGGATGAATCTTTGCATAGTGGTTCCTCTTTCTCAGTTCCCAACAATCACAATTTCAGGTCCCAGCAACGGAACCATTTATTGGCATAGGGGCAGACCCATGGTTCAACGCTACAACAACACACCAACAAAACCCTAACTATCGACCCTTTAGGCAAAACCTGCGAAGAATATGAGGTCTCACCCGAGGTAGATGCAAGGGTGGTTGCAAGAGTCAAGTGTCTACAACCTTAGTTGGGACACAGATATGTGATTGTACTACTTAATGAATCAATTAGCACCTTCAGTTCTTTAACATCCAATCATTATCTACTTCGTTGATAAAACAAAGCCTCACAGTATTCATAGTAATCTACCGTATACAAGCACTTAGCATAAGTAAAATAGGTCATATGTGATCAAGCACTGAGCATATTCATGTACATTAGATATCACATTCTATAAATCATTAGCACTGAGCATCAACATATCTATCTAATCATATCAAAGAACTAAGAAAATAAGACATAAACACATTTAGGAAAGCACCAAGCAGGATAACACAATGTTTACGTGGTTCACCCCCTTCCTGGGGATACATCCACCAACTCTTCTTCTTTATTTCCTTTATTCAATCTGTTACAACACATAGCCTCAAACCGTTACCCCGCACAAGACATAAGATCTGTGTAGCTTGCTAGATCCTTCTTCCTCGCATTACAACACTAAGACTTTCACAATCTGTCACAATTACTTGCACTCAACCTTGCAAGTATCTTACAATCATGCACAAAGCATCAAAACCCTACTTGGACTTAGCATACATTCACATCACTTAGATCTAGAAATTAGCCTTTCATTCATCTCCCCTTCTCTTCCTATTCTAGGAATCTATTTATATATACAAAATAGGACTAAACATGGGTAAACCCATGGGCCGACATCCCTTTCCCGTTACATATTCCCAAAAACCCAAAAGGAGGCCCAAAAGGGGGCCAAGATATTGTGATCTCTGCTTCGAATTGCGTTCCTCCTTCGACATGCTGTCGAAGTCCAAAAATAGGTCAACATGACCAAGAAACTCCCAAAACTTGGTTAAGGGCCAACAAAAGGCTATGACCTTAGGAAGTTGAGGTACCAAATTACACCAACTTACCCATAGGGCCCACATGAATTTTGGTGTTTCACCTTCTAGGGTTAGGTTTTTGGATGTCTAGGGTTTTGGAATTCATGAGTAATATGAAAAGGGCCTATGGAGCCTCATTGTAATCCATTCTTTTTAGATGGATGCACGTAGCAACCACATCTCTTCTCATAGATAGCTACCACCATTCGAGCAAGTTTCAGTTCTGCAGTTTTACAGTTTCAACCTATTTCATTATTTAATAGAAGATATTGTTCACTAAATATTTTTGTTATTCTTCCTATCTTTGTGTTATTGTATTCAATCTATTAAACAATTCATTCCTCTCCTAAATCTGGATTAATCCACCACCATCATCATTGAACAACCTCCATCACCACCACAACCCTAGTCACCATGTCAAGAAACCACCATTATGTTCCAAACCATTGACCTGAAACCCATGCAGTTGGATCCCCCAGAGATAACTGAGCAGAGACAAAAAATCACTGGTCCAAACCCAAAGATATCCAAATAGAGTCTAGAACTCACTAGGCCAAAACTGAATCCCAGAGCCAACAGATCATACCTTTTGTGCCAATTCAAGACAGTCCATCTTCAACGAAGATGCAAACTGTACCAAAGCCACAAGTCCTAAGTTCTCAGCGCACTTCCTCAAAGACTAAGGTTGAGGGTGCTATCAGAAAAATCACAACCCTGGAAGTTGAGGTCCATAAAGAGGCAAAGATACCAAAGGTTTAGAAGGAACCTGATACAACCTCAGGACAAAGTGCAACATCAGTCCATGAACACATGGATCTAGTCCTCTAAAAACCACAATAGTGCACAAAGTTGTTGCAACTCTGCCTGGCCAGAGCATAAGTAATAACATTCCTGCCATCAACGTTGAGGTTAAGGCTTGCACTAGGACCATCTATAGGAGAGGAGGAGGTGGAGACACCTTTAGAGAATTCAATGGCTAGTGGAATCCCACTACAGGTCTGAGTACCCAGGGAAACCACCCCTTCTTCTGCTGACCTTGCAAAGTGGCCAGCAACACATCTAGTCTAATCTAGGTGGATATCAGTGGTCACCCACCCTTTTTAGCTGGATCAAAATAACTTTCTCGCAATTTTGGTAATTTACTATTTTTAGCAGTTTTTTGGGTCCTAAACTTTCGGAGCCGTTTTGAGGCCCTAAACGATTTTTTTTTGGGTATCTTGCGGTCAAAGAATTTCATCAAGAAAATTTTGTCAATAGTTGTATTCCTTGGATAGATATTTTCAACGGGCTATCGTACACCTAAAACATAGATCGTATGCAAAAGTTACAACCACGGGAAGTTGATGTGCTGACTTACCCAAACGGGGCCCACATGACTTTTGGTGCTTCATCTCCTAGGGTTAGTTTTTTGGATGTCTATGATTTTGACACTCTTGTTTATTGGAAAAAGGCCTTCATAGCCTCATTGTAATCATCTTGTTGTGAATAAGCACAACCGTCACATATTTTCTCAGAGATAAGACACCACCATTCCAACAATCTTGTTTTCCAGTTTCATCTTATTTCCTTATTGAATGGAAAACCAACTTTATTGTATCTCTGTTATTCTGTGTTAAGCATCTATTAATAATATGTAGTCATTTTGTTCTACTCATAAAATCTATATTAGTGGTATCAGAGCGGTCTGCTCCTTGTTGTCTTAATGTATGTCCCCAATGAGGTCCGAGTACAAAGAATTGGGTCTCGAGCTTGTTTCTCTTGAGGACCAAATCTCTCGCACACCCAAGAGACCTCTAATGGTAGGAGAAAATAAATATGACGGGATGGTATATCCTTTCAAAATTTTTCTTGAGGAAGACCTCATGCAATAGAGGAACGGGATGATGGATAGTTTCACACAAATCCTTCGACAACTACCAATAGGCTACTCATCTTCTTTGAGCGGAGGCACCGCCCCCTTCAAGGTACAAATAAACTTTGATATTCCTATATTTGAAGGTTAGATAGAAGCAGATGGTGTAGACAAGTGGTTGAATCTACTAGAAGGGTATTTTTTTGTCCATAACTTTTCGAATAGAGAAAAGATTAGTTTTGCGCTCCTCAAAGTTGTTCCCCATGTCAAAGATTAGTGGGAAACTTTCTGTGAGCAAAAGGAAACAAAGGAACCCTCATTATTTATAGTCAAAACCACCTAGGAGTCCTTCAAGGATGCTATTAAGGAATAATACTACCTAGTTGGAAGTTATGATGACTTGTATACCAAATGGACCACATTGCAATAAGAAAGAGACCAAGCAGTGACAGAGTTCACAAATATCTTCCATACCTTACGCACCAAGATGGGTATCAAAGATTTAGAGTGACATATAGTGCTCAAGTATCATGTTTATTTTCATAGATACATCCATACCGAAATGGAATTTTTTGACATCTCGTCCTTGGGCGTGACCTACTGACATGCTGTCAAAATTGAGCAGAAGCTCAAACAAAAGACATGGCAATTTGGGCCCGGGAACCCCTCACAAAAAAATCCAGGAAAGGGTGGCCCCAACCCACAGATCAAAGGACAGAGAAAATATGGTAAATATCAAGACAACTAGTCCAAGCCGCAAGCAAACAAGGACAGTGGAAAGACAAAGAAAGATACTCAGAAGTGGTGCGACTTCCATGAGATCCCTTGGCATAACACTGTTGAATGTCGCTCAAAGAAATATTTGGTGGCTGAAGTGAAAGCCTATGAATCAGATGCAAGTTATGACTCTGAGTTAGATCTAGAAAGGGGAAAATGGATCATTGATGTGGAACCCAGTGCCACCATTGCTACCACCAAGCTCCAGCCTGATGAACCAGATGAGCCAGAAGAAGGAGAGTGCCTCTTCCATTCATAGATGTGGGTAAAAGGCACCCCACTGCACTTCATTGTTGATAGTGGTAGAAATAATAAACTTATCCCAGCATATATTGTGATCCATATGGATATCGGTGGTCACCCACCTTTTTTGACTGGCTCAAAACAATTTTCTGGCAATTTTGGCAATTTACTATTTTTAGTAGGTTTTAACTTCCGAGACCATTTTGAGGGCCTAAATGAAGGTTTTTTAAGATTGAGGTTATTAATGATAGCTAAAGGAATAATTTATCCCCTGAAATGAATCTCCTTGATGATACCTTTCCAACGAGCTATCATACACCTAAAACGGAGATCGTATGCAAAAGTTACGACCCCAGAAGGTTGATGTACTAACTTACCCAAATGGGGCCCACATGAATTTTGGCGCTTCATCTCCTAGGGTTAGGTTTTTGGATGTCTAGGGTTTTTGGAATTCCTGTTTATTGTAAAAATACCTTCAGAGCCTCATTGTAATCATCTTCTTGTGAATGCGAGTAGCCGTCACATCTCTTCTCAGAGATAAGTTGTCACCATTCTAGCGAGTCTTTCACTTTGTATTTTTACAATCTCTGTACATTTCTTTCATTAATAGAAATCATGTATTACTGTATATCTGTGCTTATGGTTGCATCTCTGATACATTTATGTTATATTATTGAATATCTGTGATATCTATGTGCATTTCTTTATTATATCTCTGATCTCATTTCATGCCGAAAAGAATCTAGATCAGTGGTATTAGAGCAGGCTTCTCTTAATCGTTTTTTCAGTGCATGTCTCCGACGAGGTCCGAGTATAGAAAGTTGGGTCTTAAGCTTATATCTCTTGAAGACAATCACTCTCGCACACCCAAGAAACCCTCGATGGTGGAAGAAAAGAAAAATGATGGAGCAGACGATCCTATCAATCTGTTTCTTGAGCAAGCTCTCACACGACAGAGGGACAAAATGATGGAGAATTTTTCCCACATCCTTAAACACCTACCGATAGCATCAGGTGCATCTTCATCAAGCGGCCACATTGCGGGCACCTTTCCTTTCAGGGTACAAGTTAATTTTGATATTCCTGTATTTGAAGGACATATAGATGTAGAAGTCCTAGAAAAATGGTTAACTCTGCTAGAAGGTTATTTCTTTGTTCACAATTTTTCCAACAAAGAAAAGATCACCTTTGCAATCCTTAAATCTCTCCCTCATGTCAAACATTGGTGGGAAACTTACTGGGAGCAAAGTTCCACAGAGGAGTATGAAATATATGGCGCCAATCCCACTTGGGATTTTTTTGTGGATGTGGTAAAGAAACAATATTACCCTATTGGCAACTATGAGGACCAGTACATGAGATGGACAACACTGCAGCAAGAGAGGGGACAAGCAGTTCCGGAGTTCACCAATATCTTCCATACCTAATGCACCAAGCTAGGTATCAAAGACTCTGAGAGACATTTGGTTCTAAAATACTGTGGCGCTCTACACAGAAACATCCAGATAGAAATGGATTTTTTGGACATCTCATCACTCGGTGCCGCTTATTGATATGCTGTTAAAATTGAGCAAAAATTTAAGCACTAGAACAACTGGGAATTTGAGTCTGTAAATCCACAACAACCAAAGTATGACAAAGATGGCCCTAACAAACAATCTCCCAAAAACCAGTCCAAGACACAGGAAAAGAAGGGTCACGGGAAGACAAAGAAGGACACTGAAAAATGGTGTGATTTCCACAAAAGACCCTGGCACAAAATCAATGAATGTCGCTCAAAATAGTCATTGGTGGTCGAGATCAAATACAAGGAGCCGAACCCTAATTCAGAATCTGATTATGAAAATATTGGTAAAGGAAAGATCATTAACATAGACCCCATTTCTATTGTCACGATCGCAAGAATTCAACCAGAAGAACCAACAGATCCTGAAGAGGGGGAGCACCTTTTTCATTCACAGATGTGAGTGAAGGGGACCCCACTGCATTTATTATTTATAACGGAATCCAGAAAAACCTCATCTCAGCAGAGGTCGTCAAACAATTGGGATTCTTGAAAACACCACACCCGCAACAATACAACATTGGGTGGCTTCGGCAAGGATGAGATCTTCATGTCAACCAATAGTGTCGATTGTCATATGGCATCCAACCCTTCAAGGATGAGGTATTATGTGATGTTGCCCCACTGGATGTCTGTGATGTTCTCTTGGGCCAACCATATATGTGGAGATGCCATGCTATTTATGAGTCTTGACCCAGTAGTGTCATTGTTACTTTGGAGGGTCATCTCTACAGAATACCAGAGGTAGTTCCAATTATTGTTCCACCTAAAAAGTGTCGCAAGGTATTATCTCATACTTCAAAATTCAGCTTCTTCACAATTTGTTCAAAAGGGGAACAAAAGGAAACTGCAACCACTACAGCCTCGCACCTCGTACCTTCTATCCAACAAAAGAAGGTCGAAAACATTGCAGAAAAGCACAAATATTACTTCTGCACACCATCCTCTCATGTAGCTTGACTTTTTGAAAATCCTCAGCTTCAACAGGTTCATGACAGACTTCCACAAACTAAGTAGCGCGACATATCTAGCAATACAAGCAGCTCACCAAGATCCAGATACTGCAAATGCTTTTCCCTCTCCCCCGGGAACTCAATGCAATGGAGAGCATTGCTTCCTAAGGAGGGATGATTGATCTATGTGGATATGGGTGGCCACCCACCTTTTCTAACTGGCCCAAAACAATTTTCTGGCAATTTTGGCAATTTACTATTTTTAGCAGGTTTTAACTTCTAGGGCCATTTTGAGGGCCTAAATGAAGGTTTTTTGAGATAGAGGTTCTCAATGATATTGAAAGGAATGATTGATCCCCCAAAATTAATATCCTCGATGATACCTTTCCAACGAGATATCATACGCCTAAAACAAAGATCATATGCAAAAGTTACGACCCCGGGAAGTTGATGTACTAACTTACCCAAACGAGGCCCACATGACTTTTGGCGCTTCATCTGCTAGGGTTAGGTTTTTGGATGTCTATGGTTTTTGGCATTCCTTTTTATTGTTAAAAGTCCTTCAGAGCCTCATTGTAATCATTTTCTTGTGAATGCCAGTAGCCATCACATCTCTTCTCAGAGATAAGCTGCCACCATTCTAGCGAGTCTTTCATTTTGTATTTTTACAGTCTTTGTACACTTCTTTAATTAATAGAAATCATGTATTACTATATATCTGTGCTTATGGTTGCATCTCTGATACATTTCTGTTATATTATTGAATATCTGTGATATCTCTATGCATTTCTTTATTATATCTCCGATCTCATTTTGTGCCGAAAAGAATCTGGATCAGGTTGTCAAGCGGTTGGCCCTGCTGACAATGCCGCACCCACAACCTTACACCGTTGGATGACTCTACCAAGGAAGAAATATCTGTGTCAGCTAATAGTGTCAACTGTCATATGACATCAATCCTTTCAAAGATGAGGTATTATGTGATGTTTCTCCTCTCAAAGTTTGTGATGTTCTTTTGGGCCAACCTTATTTATGGAAACTTCATGTTGTATATGAGTCTAGGCCTTGTAATGTTATTATTACTTTGAATAGGAAAGTGTATAGGATACTCAAGGCAGTCCCACCTAGTGCTATTTCCATGATCTCTACCAAGAAATGTAGGAAGGTCATCTCTCATATGAGGAAGTTTGTATTATTCTTGATTCTCTCTTGGAATGAGTGAAATATCACAGCCACATCCAGGGTCTCTGTGACCAAACTCTCCACACAGCAGAAGAAAGTAGATAAGGTCTTCAAAGAATACTCAGATATATTCTCCTTAGCTACCAAGGTACCTCTGCACTATCAGGTCAAGCACCCCATCGATCTAACCCGCGTCACACCATTGCCCAATGGGCCAGTCTATCATCTCTCTATGTTAGAGAATGAGGAGATCAAACGACAGATCCAAGAACTTTTCCACAAGGGGCACATCCTTCCTAGCTCATCACCTTATGGGAGCCCAATTGTGATGGTACAAAAGAAATATGGAATCTGGCGACTCTGCATTGATTAAAGGGCCCTAAATAAAATCACAGTCATAAACTAGTACCCAATTCCCTGAATCAATGACCTCCTTGATCAACTCATGGGGTCCAAATACTTTAGTAAGATTGATATGAAGTCTGGCTACCACTAGGTCCTGATAGACTAGAAATATGTATGGAAGACCACCTTCAAGTCAAAGGAAGACCTTTTTGAATGATTGGTCATGCCCTTTGGTTTGATAAATGCTGCAACTACTTTCATGAGGATGATGGAAAATATCCTATGACCATTCACCAATACTTTTGTAGTGGTGTATCTGGATGAAATTCTCATTTACAACAAGTCTTGGGCAAAACACTTGCAGAATATTCAGCAGGTTTTGCATACCTTGCGGCAACACAAGCTATACACCAATTGGAAAATTTTCCTTTGACATGCACAGGGTCCATTACCTAGGCTACATCATTTATTAACATGGTGTACATGTGGATCCATCCAAGATCCAAGTCATCAGTGAATGGCCAGCCCCAACCACACTTACTGATCTTCTAAGCTTCTTGGGCCTTGCCAATTTCTACCACAGGTTCGTGTTGGGATTCTCCCATATTGCATGGGCCCTCAACCAAATAACCAGGGGTGGTGGTAAGGGAAAATTTGCATGGGGATGGTCCCAACAACAAGTTTTCAATGATTTTAAGAAGCACTTGTGCTCAGCCCCAGTAATTTCACTACCATACCTGCAACAACCCTTTGAGATCTATAAAGATGCTTCAAACTATTCCATGGGTGTCATTCTCACTCAGCACGACGACCTCGTGGTCTATCATAGTGAGACATTATTAGATGTTGTCCGTAAGTACCCTAATTATGACAAAGAAATGTACTCCATTGTGCAAGTCTGCCCCTAGTGGAGACATTACATTCCTGGGAAGCAGATAGTCATCCACACTGATCATAAGCTGCTACAGTTCATGCAGACAGAAGGAAAATTGCAGAATGACCGCCATCAAAAGTGGTCCACATACTTACAACAATTCCACCTCAACATCAAGTATAAAACATGAATCACCAATTGCGTCACTGATTTCCTTAGAATATTTCCAGTCATGACACTCATCACGGTTCTAGACTCTTGCAACCACGAGTCCTCTAGATGGCCCCAACTCTGTGAGACAGACCTAGAATTCGCCACCACCTGCCAAATGTTGGGTTAAAACAAAGTTGTCGATAATT
Organism: Picea mariana; assembly: GCA_032191745.1. Classification (NCBI taxonomy): domain Eukaryota; kingdom Viridiplantae; phylum Streptophyta; class Pinopsida; order Pinales; family Pinaceae; genus Picea; species Picea mariana. The sequence goes on from JASDQU010683359.1 coordinate 33,345, forward strand.
TCCATCTTCAGGATGCGTTGTTCTTTCGTCTGGGCCATATATGCATTCCATCAAGCAAGTGAGTGAAGCTGATCTAGGAATCCCACTACAGTTGGGTGGCAGGACACTTCAGTGTCGAAAAGATAGTGGTGATGCCATAGAAACATTTCTACTGGCTGAAACTTTGACAGGAGGTCAGCAAGTATATCAGGTCCTGTACTACCTACGCTATTGCCAAACCGGCCACTAAGAAACATGTCATGTACACCCCTCTTCCTACTCCTGACAAGCCATGGGAATACATCTCAATGGACTACATGTTGGGCCTCTTGTCCACCAAGCGGGGAAATGACTGTGTTTTTGTGGTTGTTGATCGCTTTTCTAAGATGGTGATTCTAGTTGCCTGCAAGAAGAGCATCACAATAGAATCCACTGCCAAGCTCTTCTTTGAATGAGTCTGGGTACATTTTGGAATCCCACAAACAATTGTCCCAGATCGAGACAGTCGATTTCTCAGCACATTCTGGTTGAGCCTTTGGTCATTGTTGAACACCAATTTCACTAAATCCATGACCTTCCATCCCCATATAGATGGCCAAATCAAGGTCGTAAATCGAATGATCATGTACATCCTACACATGTATAATTCCAAGGACCCTCACACATGGTATGAGAGTGTTCCCCATGTCCATCATAGCTACAACCGAGCCCTTGATAGCTCAACCAGCCAAAACCCCTTTCAGGTGGGGTTGGGATTCCAACCATTAGGTCCCATATATGTTGCACTTCCCCTTCCGGTCACCTCAATCGAATCATATCCTACTCCAGCTAAAGCTGACAAAGCCACCTAGTTCATTGAGTGGATCCTGAACATCCACTAATAGTTTCAGGATATCCTACAGAATTCCAATGACAAGTACAAGTAGCGCCATGATCAACATCGAGTTCCACATAAGTTTCAGGTGGGCGACAAAGTTTGGTTGCACT
>JASDQU010683359.1:34330-45708 GCA_032191745.1 Picea mariana
TGGGTACATTTTGGAATCCCACAAACAATTGTCCCAGATCGAGACAGTCGATTTCTCAGCACATTCTGGTTGAGCCTTTGGTCATTGTTGAACACCAATTTCACTAAATCCATGACCTTCCATCCCCATATAGATGGCCAAATCAAGGTCGTAAATCGAATGATCATGTACATCCTACACATGTATAATTCCAAGGACCCTCACACATGGTATGAGAGTGTTCCCCATGTCCATCATAGCTACAACCGAGCCCTTGATAGCTCAACCAGCCAAAACCCCTTTCAGGTGGGGTTGGGATTCCAACCATTAGGTCCCATATATGTTGCACTTCCCCTTCCGGTCACCTCAATCGAATCATATCCTACTCCAGCTAAAGCTGACAAAGCCACCTAGTTCATTGAGTGGATCCTGAACATCCACTAATAGTTTCAGGATATCCTACAGAATTCCAATGACAAGTACAAGTAGCGCCATGATCAACATCGAGTTCCACATAAGTTTCAGGTGGGCGACAAAGTTTGGTTGCACTTGCAGAAAGAATGCCTTACAAGACCCCATCGAAATATTCTCCCACTCCATTATGGGTCATAAAAAAACACGAAGGATGTGGAGGATAATTATTTTGAGCTCAACATTCCTCCTTTCCTTGGCCTACACCCAGTATTCAACGTGGACCTCCTTTGACATTATTTCCCACCATTATTGGACACCTCAGACATAGCAGAACAACTAACACCAATAGAGCTCAACCACAACTACATACAAAAGGCCTCCAATGATCATATTGTGGACACATATATCAAGGGCACTCGACATTAAAGGATCTATCTTTATTGAGGTGTCAAAGTAGGGCAACTCCTGCACCAAGGCAAGTGGCTCACTCGGGGCCAAATTCAGCAAAAATTTCCTCATCTGATGGGGAAACTCCACGCAATGGAGACCATTGCTTCCTAAGGAGGGAGGGTTGATCTAATTTATATTGGTGGCCACTGAACTTTTCCAACTGGCTCAAAAAAAGCTTTCTGGCAATTTTGGTAATTTACTATTTTTAGCAGTTTTTTGGGTCCTGAACTTCCGGAGCCATTTTGAGGCCCTAAACGACATTTTTTTGGGTATCTTGTGATCACAGAATTTCATCATGAAATTTTTGTCAATAGTTGTATTCCTCGGATAGATATTTCCAACAGGATATCGTACACCTAAAATGAATATTGTATGCAAAATTTATGACCTCGGGAAGTTGATGTACTGACTTACCCAAATGGGGCCCACATGACTTTTGGTGCTTCATCTCCTAGGGTTAGGTTTTTGGATGTCTAGTTTTTTTGACACTACTATTTATTGTAAAAAGGCCTTCAGAGCCTCATTGTAATCATCTTCTTGTGAGTGAGTGCAATCGTCACATCTCTTCTCAGAGATAAGCCACCACCATTCCAACAAGCTTGTTTTCCACTACATTTTACAATTTCAACTTATTTCCTTGTTGAATAGAAAACTCATTTTACTATATCTCTGTTATTATGTTTTAAGCATTTGTTAATAATCTGTAGTGATTTCATTCTGCTCATAAAATCTAGATCATAGTCGATATGGTTAGAGCCTCAACTGATCAATTGGAGAAGAGGCTCCAACAGGCCGAAAGGAATGCAAAGTTCGCAAGGGAAGATGCAATCCTCACCCAAGCACATAGAACACAGGATAATTACACCAAGGTCCAAGTGGAGCATAAAATAGAAAGAGTCCAGGAGAATCTTGCTGAATCTTGGCCGAAAATAAGGAAGGTAGCACCACAACTGCCAAAATCTACTGCCACAGGAGAGCTTGAGCATAAGATCGAGCTACTCCAGGGAGAATGTTCACAATTGGCCATTCACACAGAGAATATGGTAGTACAGTTGTGGGAGAGTCAGTACGAAGTAGAACAACGACCTCAGAAGTTGTAAGAGAAGATGGAGAAAGTAGTGCTGGAAGGAAACAATGCTCAAGCAACACTACACAAGTGCACAACCGAATGCACAAGGATATTTCATGAAGTCAGCGACTAGATGGGAATTATTGCAAGGCACAACCAAAATATAGAGGATGTGTGCACAAAAATACAGTTTCTCAGTGATGAATTTGCGGTCACCATGGATCTGCTGGAGCAATAGGAGAAATTTGATCAGATCCAACAAGAAGACAATGAGATGAATGGTTTGTTTGAAGAACAATCAGTAGCCAAGAAAGAGCTGTGCAAATTTTGACCCATCATTCAGACAGTGTACATGCAGATGAATCATGTATATTATACAACCAATTTTGAATGGAACTCTCTAGTTGCATCCAATCCTAAAGGATGCATCACAAATGCGATTCAACGGTTTGTAGCTGAAGCCTCACTCCTTTCTAGGAAGTGGCAGAATAAAATTGGGGGTTTTCAGGAAGTCAGGAAGTGGGCCTTAGAGTTGGTCCCAAAGTTGGGCCCTTAGTTTGAAGAGGCAGAAGAAGGAAAAGTGAAAGCATAAGATGTAAGCAAAGTGGAAATGAAGGACAAATGAAAGAAACATACACTCTTAGAAGCCATGAACAAGCCAAGCACTTGACTTGAGGGCGAGTCAAGGATTATGATCATAGCTTATTGGACCCTTTGTTTTTTGTTTGAAGTTGTGCAAGGAGGACTATAGTCCCAATTTTTTTCAAACACGAGTTGCACAAGATAGAGAAGAGCTGGATAGTGGAGCAAGCAAAGAAACACAAATTGGTTGTTAAAAGGGACATCGCTACACCAACAAGGCAAAGGAAGTTACAAGAGAAGAAGAAAAATAAAGCATGTAGATTCTAAAGACAGAAGATCCCACTCAGCCTATATATGAGATGCATATTATTGTAAAAGGGTTGGGTATGGTTCGGTGTAGTTGGTTGGTTGTAGGGTTTTTTCATAGATGGTATATAGGGTGCAGACATATTAAAGGTTTTGTGATTTTAATTTGTATACAATTTTGGGGAAAAATGGTAGATAGAGATCCGTGACATGAGTTCGGAGCCAGAATCTTGTAACAAAGTATTGATTTGTATCTCTGAGATTGTATTCGAGAAGCTCTGTTGATAATATATATGGAAGGACCTAAAATTTTGAAATTACTGTGTCATTCTCTATGTATTATTATGAATTGTCTCCTTACAATACTTATTTATGTTTGATAAGGGAAATGTGCTATCTCTGTTTACAAATGCTATCACAACTTGCTTGTATTTATTTCCAGTTATGAATAAGTTTATATTTGTTCTGTGGTTAGTCTATCTTGTACAAGATCCTGGTAAATCTTGAAGATTTTGGAAACCCACCTAACTATTTTCCTTGCCCTTCCCTATCCTCTTTTCTTGGTTGTGCTTTGTGTGAGACATCTTCTCTTCGAAGGAGATGAAAATGCCAGTGCTCTATACTACTCAGTGCCTTTTGTTGGTAACCTAAGAAGGACCTTGGTCTGATCAATTCCGTGCCAACAATCCTACTTTCATTATGGGTAGGTAACCTTGAACCCAACAACCAACATATTCTCATTGGATGTTGAGTGGGGGCTTTCCCTTGTGTTCGATGGCAAGAAATGTATTCACAAATTGGGATTCATGTAGTTTCTTGGATTCCATTAGCCTTATTGGTAGTTTCCTCACCTTTGTCGACAATTTTATTTATTGGATGCTATTCATAGGGTCTTTTTCATTCATTAATTGCATCTGGTGCATGCGAAAGACACACAGGTTCATTGTTTAGTGAACATCCTATTCATCCAAACTACTCTTAATCATCAAGATATTGCTTTGTATATCGTTCTTATTGATGAGAGATTCCCTAATTCTCTCCTTTCAGTGGGTCTCCTTCCATCAACTTCAGCTCATCTATTCTGAAAATGAGACCGAGAGGCTTGCAGTCATGAGTGGTAGGTTCTCCCACCATCGATCGTTGGGAATACAACAATGTCTCCTTATCGATGGATTCTTCAATTGTTCGACCTCAAAACCCTTATTCACACTTATAAGAATGTACTTGGTGCCTTGATACCTACTTTGATTGTTGATAGGTTTTGTCGTGTTTCATAATGGTATACCTTAATGACTAGTAATCAAATGAAGTCTCATTGTGTTCGAAATCAACTCCTTTATTCACATGATGTATACTTGTACCTTCGTTGGATAGTGTAGAAGACCTCCATCTTACAGTGGAAAAATTCATATTATGTTTTTGTCTTTCACTGGACCAATACCTATATGACTTCAGTGATCATGTGATATCAGATTGTGCTCCATTGTATACAAATATCTTCATATTGATTTTGAGAATGGATTCCACTAGGCCTTGTTCCTGACTATGACAACCTATGTCATCTGTCTACTTTGTATTTCCTAATTCATGGCCATGAAAATCTATTTGGTATATTTACACATGGATATGTAGTGTAATTAATATTGGCAACCATGTGTACAAATTCATTATGGATGGTAATATTCTCATGAGTAACTAGCAATTCCACCTTAGTCCCCATTACTCCACTTATGTGAATTATAATGTATTTTGGCCATCACAGATACTCCTCTGACCTCACACATTAGGGGGTATCTATTATAGAAAATGTTTCCTTACCCCATGCTACTTTCTTAGATGGCCTTTACATTTCCCTATTCAGACTTGAAGTCCCCTATTTTACCTTCCAGAGCCAAAAAAACACATTTTTCCACATACACATGCCCTACCATTTAGACAAAAAATGTATACACAAGTTGCTCCACTACATCCCGCGTACATCGGGTTTGGTGCTCAAAATTAAAAATGATTTTGGTTTTCCATGTCACGTCATGAGATCCATGATCCTTGACCTTCCATATACTAGAAACACTCTGACTCGACCCTTCAATTCCATTTAAAGCCTATAAATTGAACCATATCCAAGCCTTGGAAAGTGATAGAATTCAACTTTTGAGAGAAAAGATACTATGGAGAAATTTCACTTCATATTGAGTTTGCATCCCTTTATCCTTGATAGTTTGAACTCATTGGTTAGCCCCCAAGCTCTTCCTTATTTGTGAAGGAGAACCTAATTATATCCTTTATATGATATTTACTTTGGTGGAGGCCTAGCTGGAGGGACTTAGTTTCTCGTTTCCGATAATTGCTATTACATAAGTTTCTCACCTATATACTCCTTCTAATCATTGTAATAGAAATACTATTTTCTCATCCAATTGTCTTGCAAATATCTGAATTATTATTCCATGGGATTATTTGTATTGTATGTTAATGGATTATTCTAATATATATGCTAACATTATATATTATCACCATATGCTTGTTTATATTGGTTGTTGAGGACAAGTTGAAGGTATATATATTTGAGTTGCATGATCAACGATGGTCTTCATCGAACTCCCTGGTGAGGTAGGATCTTGATATTTTCATGTTATCATTTAATTTATATATAATACTTGGGGTTATAGTTGATTTTTTTGTGCCATTCCATATGTTGGGGTTTATCCCATTCCATAGAGAGATTTTCCTCATAACAGAGAGTCGTAAGTCATAATTTGTTTTAAATATCATGGTTAAGAATGGCGAGCAGTTCCATAATAGAGATAGAAAGGTTCAATGACCATAATTTTAAGCTCTGGAAAAATTAAAATGGAAGATCTTCTTGTAGATTGAGAACAATGGATAGTGATCTGTCCAGGTACCTAGCCAACAGGCACATCGACGGAATAATGGGAAAAACTTGAAAGAAAAAAAATAAGTACGATGCGTCTTTTTCTTACAAATTGAGTGTTGTTGAATATCTTGGGTGAATATTCAACCAAGAAAATGTGGGACAATATGGGAAGATTATACTAGTCGAAATCTCTGGTAAATAATCTATTTCTCAGAAAGAAAATGTATCTTCTGAGGATGAGTGATGGAAGTTTGTTGACTGAGAATTTAAATGTGTTTAATATTGTGTTAAACCAATTATCATATGTGGATATACATATCACTGATGAGGAGAAGTGTATCAACCTATTATGTTCTTTTCTAGACTTTTGGGATAGCTTAGTCATGGATATTGGGAGAAATGAAACCACACTAGTGCTAAAGGACGTGGTTGCTTCTCTACTGTAGGATGAAATGAGAAGAAATAAAATGGCAGGATTGACCAAGATGCTCTGGTATTGAGAGGTTTATATGTAGACAAAGATAAAGGAAGATTCTCCAGTAGAAATTTCAAGTCGAAGGGTAGATCTAAATCCCTGACTCATTTAATGAGAATATGTTGGAATTGCAGTAAATATGGGAATTATAAAAAGGGGGCTATAAGTCGAAGGAAACATAAAGTAGTGATGGATCTGATGAGAAGAAATTGAATGAGAAAAAGATGAACTTGGATAAGGGAGGTGATGTGTACCTAACATTGACCAATACACATTCAGATGAAGATGTTTGGTTCAGTGACTCAGGAGCATCCTATCATATGACACCACATAAAGAATGGTTCTGTGAATATGAAAAAAATCATGGGTGTGATGTGTTCTTGGGGGATGACTCAAAAACCATAATTGACGAATGGGAAATAGTCTGAGTGGCACTATAGGATGGGAGGAAAATAACCCTTCTAGGTGTGCTACACATTCTAGTTTTGGAAAGAAACTTGATATCTGTCAGTAAGATGAGTGATGTCAATGTGCATACTCTTTTAGAAGGATTCGTGCAAAATGGTTAGAGGTGCGATGGTCTTAATGATAAGAGTTTGGATTGGTACCATGTACAAGATTTTAGGGAATGTCAAATCAACTTGATGAAATAGCATCATTTCTCCTGAAGTCGACTCGAATATGACTCAACTTGACTCGACGTCGATACGAGTAGACTCGACTCAAACCAAGTCGTTTCAAACGGACTTGATAAGACATGATGAGATTGACCCAACAGGGTTATGGCATGAGAGGATGGGACACATTGAAGAAAAATGACTTCGAGATATGAAAATCAAAGATATGGTCAAATGTTTTCCTAAATGTGGTTTAGAATTAAATGTTTGTGAAAATTTCATATATGGGAAACAATTTTGGGTGAGGATTCCATATAGAGTGACAAGGTAAAATGGGATTCTAGAACTGGTGCATAGTGATGTGCTTGGCCCAGTTATAGTGCCTTCACTTGGTGGATCTTTGTATTATGTCTCCTTCATAGATTATTTTTCCAGGAATAAATGGATACATTTCCCAAGGAATAATTCATAGGTTTTCGATAGATTTAAGGATTTTAAAGCTCTTGGGAAAAACTAGACAGAGAAGAGGATTAAATGGTTAATAATTGACAATGGTGGTGAATTATGTGGAAACGAATTTGATCAGTTTTGTAAGCAGTGTGGCATTGAACATCAAAATATAACACCATATACCCCACAAAAAATGGATTTTCCGAGAGAATGAATATAAAATTTATGGACAAGGCAAGGAGCATCCTTAATGGTGTTGGTCTCGCACAAGGATTATGGGCGGAGGCAGTCGAGACTACAATATATATGGTGAATATTTCTCCCTCATCGGTGATAGTCAACTTGAATCCAAATGAGGTATGGTATGGTAGTAATATGTTGATGGCATATCTCAAAGTATTTGGATGTGATGCATTTGTGCATGTTCCCAAGGAAAAGAGGAGCAAGCTGGAAAAGAAGGTAGTCAAATGTATTTTCATCGGATACAAATAAGGGATGAAAGGATATAAGCTCTAGGATCCTGCATCAAGGAGAATAGTGTATAGTCGAGATGTGGTCTTCAAAGAATTCAGAGTTAAATACAATCCCGAGGAATCTATTCAGAATGAGAATAATCCTAATACGATGCAATTTGAACTGAGGAACGAATAAGATGATTTAGATGAGTTGACTGAATCTGAGGAAGAGGTGGAACAACAAACTCTCATGGTAAGGAGGTCATAAAGAGTAATAAAACTAGTTGAAAGTGATAGTTCTCCTAACTTCCATTCTGCATTTGTGTTAAATTCCATCAACGATGAGACCAAGTTTGTTGGTGAGGTAGTCGACTCAACATAGGGTAAACTTTGGAAGGTTTCCATGTTAGAGGAGATGGAATCCTTGTACAAGAATGAGACATGGGATTTAGTCAGGTTACCTATTGGAAGAAAGATCATCAGTAGAAAATGGGTGTTCAATAAGAAGATGAATGTTGGAGGACAAGTCGAGAATTTTAAATCTCAATTGGTAGCAAAAGGATATTCCCAAGTCGAGGTAGTCGACTTCGGTGAGATTTTTTCTTCTGTTGCAAAACTAACTTCCATTAGAATAGTAATGTCTCTGGATTCAACATTCAATCTGGAGATAAAACATATGGATGTGAAGACAACGTTCCTACATGGCGACTTGGAAGATGAAATATACATGAAACAACATGAAGGATTTATAGTAAAGGGAAAGTAAGAGTTGGTGTGCAAAATCAAAAGATCTCTTTATGGTATAAATAAATCACCAAGGATGTGGCACCAAAAGTTTGACACATAAATCCTTATTTTGGGATTCGTGAGAAGAAAACTTGATCACTGCATATATTCTAAGGAAGAAGGTGGGAATTTCATATATCTATCTTTGTATGTCGATGACATGTTGCTGATTGGAAACAACATGGACACAATAAAGGATGTGAAGAAGAAGATATCCTCTAAGTTCAAAACGAAGGATCTCAGTGCAACTAACTTCATTATGGGAATGGAGATTAATAGAGTTCGAGCCATTAATAGAGTTCGAGCCATTGGGAAGCTCTGGTTGAATCAAATGAAGTATATTGAAACAGTTATGAAACAATTCAACATGCAAGATTGCAAACTAGTGAAGGTGCCAATTCCATTGGGAGCAAGGCTTACTGCTAAACAATGTCCAAAGATACAAGAAGAGATAGAGGACATGGCACATGTTCCCTATTCAATTTTTGTTGGTAGTATAATGTATGCGATAGTATGCACTAGACCAAACATTTCCCAGAAAGGAGAACTAGACGAATGTCAAGAGAGTATTCGGGTATCTGTGTGGCACAAAAGACTATGTTATATGCTGCCAAGGAAAACCCAGAGGTTACAATGGTGAATTATAAGTACATGGATTTATCGATGTTGATTGGGATGGATATCTGGATTGATGGAGGTCAAACAATGAATATGTCTTCAAAATTTTCAATGGAGAAATAAGTTGGATGAGTAAGAGATAGGTGGTCGTAGCCTTGTTGAAAACAGGAGTTATATACATGGTGGCTACTCATGGAAGAAAATAAGTGGCATGGCTTCAAAGTTTGTTTTCATGAACCAAGTTTGAGTAGAGAGATATGAAGGTAAGTTGCGACATTCAAGGTTGAATATTTTTGGCAAAGAGCCCTTCTTATCATTCAAAGAATAAGCACATTGATGTACAATACCATTTCATAAGAGATATGGTGGAAATTAAAAAGGAGCTACTTGAGAAAGTAGACACATTGGAAAACATAGAAGACTCGTTGATCAAGTCTGTGAGTGTTGTGAAGTTATGATGGTGTAGAGAGGCAATGTGCATTGTTTCCCTAGGTATGTGAATGAAAGTTCAGAAATATCTTGTTTCATCAAAGAAGACAACAAGTGGGAGAATGTTGTGTTGTTATATTATTTATAGTGAAATTCTAGTCAAGGTAAATCGAGTGATGGTCGAAGTCAAGGTATATCGACAACATTGACAAACATTGACAAACATTGACAACACGTCAAAGTCAAGGTGGATAGACAAGATGCCAAAGTCAAGGTAGATCAACAACAAGTTGAAGGTCGAGAGATTCAACCAGGTAGTTTGTAAGTCGAAGATATCGACAACAATTCAACCAACAAGAGTTTGAAGCACGAGCGTGAGATGACCGACTAGAGACCAAATGAAGGGCGACTGGTAAACCCAACTTGGATTTGACTGTAGTAGAAGCCCAATATTTATGGGATTTGTAGCCAATGATATGCATGGATCTGTACTTGTTTTGGGGCCCTAATATTTAGGGTTTTGCCTATTTTAAAGCATATAAAAAGGCATGTTGTAAGGCCATAAAGGATGCATTTGTAAGGTAACCATGGAATGCACTTTTACAGGTTAATGCATGTGTAAGTGTAGGTTGTTGGTCATGCATATATAAGCCAAATTGGCTACATGGTTTCTCTTTCCTGTGCAAGGAGGTATGATGTCAATTTTGTCTTAGGTGTGGACCAAGGCTAGACATGTAACCTTTTATTTTGATTGAATAAGACAACAAGAGAGGAGAAAACTCAAAGGAATGTTGGTTTTCTTGGTTAAGGGTTTCTAGGGTAAAATATCGATGTATTGTGTGATTTCTTGTGTCATTTGCATTCTTGATTAAATTATTGTTCTCTTCTCCTAGGATTAGTGTGGAAGTTTCCTTCATTTATTGACACTTCTTTGATCTCTCTCCTTCCCATATCATCATTGGGAAGCTCTTTGAGCCAAATATCTGACCCTATCTTAGATCTGGGTAAAGATTGAATATTTTAACCACCTTATAGGCTTCATCTCCCCCCTATAAGGAAGTACAAAGAGATGAAACCCTAATCATTGTGCCCCCACAGTGCTCTAGGGAGAGATAGTCCCATTTTCATCGCCTTGTTTGCATTGTTGTAAGAGCGATAGTCCCTATTTTGAGTGAATTTGGAGCTTATTTTGCCTCTGTTTTGTTATATTTTTGTCTTAGGCATCCTCATTAGAGCCTCTTATTTTTGTATGAGGATTTGATTCCTTAGGATCCAATGGTTATAATTGGTTTAATCCTCTTCAAGTCTCTTGGCATCTTTGGGTTTAATGTCACTTGTTGTTGATTTGTAATGTTCTGAACTTTGTTTCAAATTTCTGAAACTGTTGGCCCTTGACCAAGTTTTGGGAATTTCTTAGTCATGATGACCTATTTTGGATATTCGACAGCCTGTCAAAGGAGTAGCGCAAGGCAAAGAGGAGATCATGAGATCTAGGCCCCCTTTTTAGGTTCTTGGGAATATGTAATGGGAAGGGGATGTCGACCCTTGGGTTTACCCATGTTTAGACCTATTTTGTATGTATATATAGATGTTTAGGCAATATAGAGAAGTAGTGGATGATATATCTATGGATGATATATCTATGTGATGTAGGCTAAGTTCCAAGAGTTGGATCTATGTTGTTATCACTGAAATTTTGTCCGCACAGGGCGACAAGAACTCCGCATCGTCAATGCAGAAAAACAGTCATTCATGGCACAAGGTTAACTCTACAGCACAGCAAAAGGATAAAAACTATACAAAATGGCCAAAACATTACAAGGCGTTGTGCACCCACTGGGCGCGCGCGCGCGTGCGCGCAACATCTTCGTAC
>JASDQU010683360.1:0-13154 GCA_032191745.1 Picea mariana
AGTAATAAAGAAAAGAAAGAATAAAGGCAATAAAGGGCTTGGAAAGAATTGCATCCATGACAAGTACAACTTGCCTCCTACAAAGGCATCCACGGATACTATCACCCCTTTCTTTCACTATGTCTGGACATCCTTTGACCACACCACCGCATGTTACATGGCTTGGATGATATCCTTTGGGAACTTTCCTTTTCTTATGGATGTTGGCCCAATAGGGAATTTTGTCTTTTTCTTAAGCTTTGTATGGTAGGTCATTGTAATGTCTTTTGAGCTATTAGATGATATGCTAAGGGTTTTATGCATGCATTTGACAAAATTAATGATGAAATATGATTGACATTGCTATGATCCCCAGGACCAATGAGCCCATGGAGGGTGAATTTTTTGATGTGAAGGACCATGCCTGACGGACAGGTACCAAGTGGACCGGTACACATGGGGAGATGATTAGTTCATACCTCCATGGGGCTGAAGAGCCCATCAGATGGTTGTTGGGACCTCATCAGGGGAAGAGACAGGATAGTGATTGGTCAAGCCTTTGCACGAGAGAAGAAGAAGGACATTTTCATCCAGGACGCCTTGGCTAAGCATAGCCCTAGGGGGTTGACCCACTGCAGGTGGAACGTGTCCCTATGATGACCCAGGATGTCCTCTAGAGGCCCTTGACGTCACCTCCAGTGCATGGCAGTTTGACAGGGAAGTTTTGCACGTGTGGCAGAGTTTGGAGGCCCAGAGAGGGCCAACGTTTGTCATCTAGTGCTATGATTTGCCTTAAAAAGGGCCAATGTCTCCCTCAAAGGGGCTAGTCGTCTTGCTCATTGCTCATTTAGGGTTTTCTTTTAGCAGTTTAATGTAAAACAATATGATTTTTAGTTGTTAGCCTTGTCGGCTATTTTAATGACCTAATTTTAATTAAAGGTCATGAGATGATATAAATTGAGGATGTTTTCCCTCATTTTGACATAACACAATTCACTCACACTTGTGAGGTTTGATTTTTGCACCCTACTAGGGTATTTTTATTGTCTAAGTGAGGCGCATTTTCTATTGGAAGGATATTTTTGGCATCTTATGGCATTTTTCTCAAGGAAGGTTTACAACTAGGGTTTGCATATGCTTCTCTTCATGATATGTAAGTTACTTTCTTGCAAAACTTCTTAATTGAATGGTTGTAGGTGTGATTTCTTGCATTTGCTTATGAAATTGTTGATTTGAAACCCTAGGTAACAAGCACACAAGTAGGTCCTTGTTATATGTCCCCTTAGAGAGAGATATTTTAGCCATTCATGAAGAAGGATTGAGCCTAGCCTTTGCTACACTCATCTTGCTTCTTCCCTTAAGCTAGCATTTAATTTTATAGGTTGAAAAAGGGGTGACGTCCTAGGCCTAGGTTATCTACACCTAGGGACATCACTTTCTAGAGTTTGAAAGCCTTGTCTTTACAACAGTTTCTTTCACCTCATCCTTTGGTAAAATTAATCATTGATGCTATCTGTTTTGCCAAGTTGACCTAAGGAAGGAGGAAAGAGCACGAGGCCTTGCTTAAGCAACATTGAAGTGAGCCTCTTTCCCCTAGGGTTTTGATTCTAGGGCCCTGCCTTTGCAGCACTTTAGAACCCTTCCCTCTAGTCTTTAAGTCATCATCCTTTCATAACCTTGTGCCCTCTTCTTGTTTGACTCCATATACCCTAAGGCACTGATTTCTAACCTCCAACGTTAAAGTGTTAGTGTACAAAACATTTCTTAAAACTTTAAATTTTGAAATCCTAACTAACAAACTAACTTAATTAAGGCTGATGCCACAGTTGGTTATCTCATCTTGACATAGAAAAAATCAAATATAAGTAATTGAATGATGATTTGAAGCATTTATTGAGCAAATTGTTGATTGGATACATTGTTAGCTTGATCATCTTGATAGATATTGATGAATTGATTCTCTTTCATAGCTAATTGACAAAACGTTGACTTCATTTTATCTATTGCTTTACATTGCTTATTAAATGATAGCAGATAGTTATTGAAGTACTAACCCTTTGAGTTATAGCCTGTATATATATATATATTGTATTACTGTTGTCTTGTTCTGGGCAGGTGTTTTCAATTGGGCATACACTTCATTATTGGTTGTTTAGCCTGACTATCTGACCTAGGTGGTAACCCGTGAGGAGGAAACTTTAACCTTTCTTTATACCTTAGCCTCTTCAAAACCCCAGGTTGCCAGGGACGTCTCCCCTGGGCTAACCTCCCTAAACAGAAAGAACCTCCCCATTGAGGTGACATTGGGTGGGGAAGGTTCCTGTTACGCCAGTTTGATCTCTACCCTTTAGCCTTTGACCTAAACTACAAACTGTGCGATAACATTTTGGCACCGTTGCCGGGGAACACTAAGTCAATCTTCCTCAACGACAAATCTTTTGGTAAGCCTTGCCTCAAAGACCTTTCTCTTACAAGCTTACCTGGCGACTCCACTAGACTTTATTCCCCTATTCTTTGATAGTTTCAAGTAAATTATCTGGCGACTCCATCAATGATGACCCATAGCGGGCGACAATATTCAAATCCCTCTACTATGGCCACAATCACTCTAACAAACTTTGCACCTTCAGTTAATCCTAATCCTCACAAATGGTCTCACTCGGAGAGTTTCAACTATTTCAACTTTAGCAACATCCAAGGGGGGCTGCATGACTTACCCAAAGATGCAAACTCTTGGCTACCTTTCTTCTTAGGAAAGGGCACCCCTGGAAACTCGCATTGGACCCATTTCTGTGATAGTGTTGATTTTCATTTGGCTGGTCAAGATCACCTGGATGTCTTCATGAGGCTCTTTGCAAGTTCCCTTATAGGAGATGCTAAAGTTTGGATTGATGGGTGTCCTAAGGGAAGCATAAAAAACCCCGAAGAACTACAAAAAGCCTTCAAAATAAGGTGGTGTGATAGTGAACATTCACAAGACTCCTTTTCCCAATACTTTAAAAATTTGCAAAGGACCCTATGAGAGTATCAGAGATTTCAGTGATAGATTCAACCTTCTCCTCAAAAAGGTCTGGTCAAAGGTGGGCTCAGAACAAGCCATCATCGATCACTTCTTGTCTTCCTTAGAAGGAACCCTGCAATTCAACGTTAAGGACTGATCACCAACAACTTTAGAAGAAGCGCAAGACCTGGCCTTTCAAATTGAAAGAAATCTTGACTTTGATGATTACATTCACCAAAGGAACCTTACACAAAATTGCAAACTATGGGATCCTGGTAATGAACCTACGATAAAACCTGAACCTCCAAGGATTTTCCAAGTCAAACTCGCTCCCACTAAAAGGAAATGGAGCCTTTCTCATGAGAGTGTTGTTCCTTCTCAAGAACCCCCTTAAAAAAGGACCCATTCGGAGGATGAAGTTGAGGCTGTCCTACCCAAAAATGTTGAACCAAATCTTCCTGAAGACTTCTCTCTTTTTATCCACCAGGTGGGACACCCTGTTTCCAGAGTTTGTGAGTTCACACCTTTTTATGTCTCCCTCCGACTCAAAGACTTTCTCCTTCGCAACTGTCTCCTGCACCCAAGTGCCACAACCAACATGATGAAAGAAGAAGTTATGCATCAATTGGGTCTGAAAATCTCACGAGCAAATACCGGAGATAACTTTGCGAAAGGAATCATTAACAACCTCGAGGTGGCATTTGACTCCTGCCCCAGTGCTCCTTTCTTGATAAATGTGGTCATCATAGATTATGTAAACAATTTCGGGATTATTCTTCACAAAGACCTCATAGAACACTTGAATGGAAGCATTTACAAGAAACAATCCAGAGCAACTATCCCTCATCCCGAAGGGGGATTTTTCACCGTCTATAATGAGCCTTTCGTTGGCTCACAAGTTGAGACCCCCTATGAGGCAAGTGACCTAATTTTATGCATCAATAGTGGTCTTAATGATTGGTTCATTCAGGAAGGGAAGTTGGATATGGACACCGTGGAAGAGACAAAAGGAATCTGGACCTTGGAGTTATATGGGTCACACTCAAACTTTGGATCAGCTGCTGGAGTAGTTTTAACAACTCCCTCAGGTGAGGTCTTTTACCACTCATACAGGCTGGAATTTCGTTGCACCAACAATGTGGCTGAGTATGAAGCTTTGATTCTGGGAGTCAATCTATCAATTGACAAAGGTGTTACAATCATGGAAGTGAAAGGGGACTCAGACCTCATTGTGTCGCAAGTTTTGATGAAATTTTCCACTAAGAATGAGAAATTGAAAAAGTATCGAGATGTGGCTCAAACCCTTTCAAAATCCTTCAGAAATGTATCGATCGAAGTTGTTCCTCGAGAAGAAAACCACATGGCTGATGCTTTGGCTATCTCAGCCTCTACTTTGCAACCATGTGAAGGACCTTTTCACGACCTATGCAAGATGGAGTTTCTTTTTAGGCCTTCTGTTCCCGACAACTTGGAGCATTGGCAGGTGATCGAGGATGATGATCAAATTATCAGATTCATGGAAAATAACAAAGAATTTTCCGATTTGCAAGTTTCTTTCCTAGCCAACTCTATGGATTTAGAGGTCATCAACCTGCAAAACAACACCTTACCAAAGGGTTGTATTCCTCTAGAAAACCTTTTTGACAGGCATGATGTTTTCAAAGGAAAGAGAACCAATAAGCATGCTGAAGAAGCCATGGAATTCAATATCGGTACAGAGATGGACCCAAGGATGGTCAAGATAGGAAAGGGGACCACCGAGAAAGAAAGAAAGGAAATACTAGTGCTCATCAGAGAATTTAGAGACACCTTTGCTTGGAACTATGATGATTTAAAGGCCTATAGGGGGGATGTCATCCAACACGCCATACCTTTGGTAGAAAGAGCCAAACCATTCAGACAAAAGATAAGGTATATCAACCCGAAGTTGGCAAGCTAGATACAAAAGGAAATCCAAAAGATGGTTGACATTGGTATCATAACCCCTATTAGATACTCTTCTTGGATGTCGAACTTGGTGGTTGTTCGGAAGAAAAATGGTGATATCCGCCTGTGTGTTGATTTCTGCAACCTCAACCAGTTGTCTTTGAAGGATAATTATCCCCTCCCAAACATGGAACATTTGCTTCAATGGGTCACAGGGGCAGGGATGATGTATATGCTAGATGGGTTCTCAGGATACAACCAAGTCTTACTCAAAAGGGAGGACCAACTCAAAATTACATTCACTACACCTTGGGGAACTTTTATGTACTTGAGAATGCCATTTGGTCTTATGAACGCTGGTGCTAGTTTTCAGAGAGAAATGGACTTTGCCTTCAGAGACCTTATACAAAAGATCATAGAAATTTACCAAGATGACTTCACGGTTGTGTCCAAGGATAGGAAAGACCATCTCTCCCACCTTAGGATTGTTTTTGAGCGATGCAAAAAGTATGGTATCTCACTGAATCCTAAGAAGTTTGTTTTTGGGATTGACGAAGGGAAACTGTTGGGACATGTGGCCTCACCAGGAGGATTCTCCATTGATCCTGAAAGAATCCAATCAATAAAGGATGTTCGCCCTCCGACCAACAAGAAAGCCCTGCAATCTTTTCTTGGAAAAATCAACTTCATCCGCAGATTTGTGCCAAATTTTGCTGAAAGGATAAAACCTTTAAGCGCTCTACTGAAAAAGTATGTTGCTTTTAGGTGGGGAGATGAAACCAACAGATCTTTTGAAGATATCAAAAACGCTATCTCCCAAGCCCCCATCTTGATTAGTCCCGATTTTTCGCGAGATTACATAATATTCTCGTTTGCATCTCAGGATACTATTGCGGGTGTCCTAATGCAAAAGGACACTGATAACTATGAACATCCCATAGCCTTTATGAGAAAAGTCCTAAGAGACTCAGAGTTAAACTACTCCATCACAGAGAAACAAGCCCATGCCTTGGTCAAATCCCTCAAACACTTCAGGAACTACATCGGTTACAATAAAATCAAGGCTTATGTCCCATACCTAGATGTGAAGGACGTTTTATCACAACAAGACTGCATGGGTACTGGAGGAAAGTGGGGTTCCAAAATCCAGGATTATGACTTAGAAATAAAACCCATGAAGATAATAAAGGGACAAGGTTTGGCCCAAATGTTGACTGAAAGCAATCAAGAAGCCATATAGATGGGTGAGAATGAGCAAGCAAATGTAATGATAAGTGAACTAGAACATGACGAGTGGTATTCCAATATCATTTACAATATAAAGAACTTGTCTTGTTCTGATCATTTGGTGGATTACAAGAGAAGGGATTTGAGATTAAAGGCTATGAAATACTGCTTGACCGAAGATGGACTTGGATGGAAGAATCTTGATGGCGTTATACTTCGATGTGTAAATAAAGAAGAGGCAAAGAAGATATTGGAAGAATTTCATTTCGGGCATTGTGGTGGACATTTTTTTGCTCGTACTATTGCCCATAAGATATTGAGGGCTGGCTATTATTGGCCAACACTCTTTTCAGATACTTACCAGCACGTTCGATCTTGCCAACCTTTCCAGTACTTCTCTGGCAAACCGAGACTCCCAGCGCAGCCCTTGAAACCAGTGGTAGTAGAGGCACCCTTTCAGCAATGGGGTTTGGATTTTGTTGGTGAATTCAAAGACAATTCAAGTAATGGCTATAGATGGATCCTAACAACTACAGAATATTTCACTAAATGGGTTGAATCAATTCCTACAAAAAAGGCCACCGAAGAAGTAGTCATGAAATTCTTGGAAGATCGGATCATAACTAGGTTCGACGCCCCTTCTAAGATCACTATTGATTTTCTACCTCTCCACGGTAGTTGTCTTCTGGAGAATTAGGAAGTAAGGGTTGGTAGCCTTCCGGAGGCAGCCTTTGCATCCTACGTGATCGACGAAGACCTTTATCGTCTACAGGCTCAATTTTGGAGAATGACAATACACGCTAAAAATCTAGGGTTGGCTAACGAAAAGAAACGACATTCACTAAAAATCTAGGAATCAACACCAAGCAAACATGACCTTCTCTCGATGATGGTACTAATTGGTGATGAAATCCAATTTCATGTGATCAAGTCAAGAAGGGGCTAGGAAATGGTGAAACAGTTACAATGGTGACCTGCTTAACAGACTTATACCTTGGTGCAAGCTTCCATGCAGTAATTGTGGATTTACCTTCCAAGGAGTCTGAGTGAGTTTGACCACCGTTTGTTCCAGGTACAACGAAGACTTCCCTTCACCGTCACCTTGTGTAAGTACCTAAAGATTATGGCAACTAAAGACACCAACTCGCAATCATCCCCTGGGCGGGTACAGTCGATAGTCCAGTCCGAACGTATGGGCAGGATAACAAGTCCGAAATCAACTTAAGAGGCTCCCACACATAATCGTGGGTATACCTTCAAGTGACCCCCAATATACGATCCGACTACTACAATCAGTCAAACCACAGAGAGATAATCTCCGTAGCTCTCCTGAATGCGACCTTGTGCATAACCCCTGTGTGATAGGGGGATCCCAGAAAGCCTATACGACAATTGGATTTTCTCTCCCTATCACAAGATCCTATTGTTTGTTTTGAATACTTTGGAGAGTTGTGCTCACTGCCTAATCCAAAGCACTAACCCTAGTCTAATGTTGGTGGAAGATTTTTAAAAACAAAAATGTTCTAGATTGATTTTAATTAGCGTTCATTTTATGGTTGTTCTTTAAGTCAAGGATGTATGAGAGTGAAACGGATGATGTTAAGACTCAAGTCTCAAAAATGCATAAGAAATGATGAATAATCTTTCCTATCAATGAATAGCTATTTAAGGGAAGGAGGGGATTGTTCTTGTTCACTATCAAACACTATTATGCAACATCCTCATATAGTTGTTCCTCAATTGACTCTAATGCAATGCTAATTTTTTTTCAGAAATCCTTTCTAATAGGCAAACCAATCATTAATATGTATCTTTGTTGTTTGTATGTGAATGATGATTAATTCAATGCAAAACTTCTACTGCCAATTAACCTTTTAGATCGAGGAGATTCAAACAAGCATAAGCAGATTTCATACAAACAACACACCCTCTTGCTATGATTAAACAAGAAGAAAAAGGAAAACAAAAGATAACAAAGAAAATAAAAAAATCTCATACAAAAGAAAGATGCTAAGAAAAATGACCTCAAAGAACCAAAAGAGACGATTCACAGATTTTTGATGTTCTTCACCATACTTTCCATTCAGTCAGGAAGAAGGTCAAAAAATCTGAACAACAAAGTTCTTTTTTCTCAGAAAGTAGAGTGTCAAAGGTCAATAGGAAGATGTACTAAAGCACAAAGAAGCTGAGCAAGAGTAAAAGCAGAGACTGAACTTCAGAAAATACAACCCTGGAAGGTTTTTTGCAAAGAAAAAGGTAGCGCTCTAGTGTAAGGGGCACCAGAGCATTATAACACTCTGTGCAAAGCCAACAAGAAGCGCCAGCGCTCTGATAAGATAGGCAGGGGAGCGCTGGTGTTTTAAAACCCAGAAAAATGTCCAAAAAGGCCAAAACTCAGTCAAACGTTGTCAATCACAATGAATGTGATGGAATAAGGATCCAATCAACATATTCAATCAGACATACAGGATGAACAAGGTCTGTGAGAAAAACCAAAACTAAAAGCTTCGATTACTCCCCAGTGGAGTTGCCAATTTTTGTTGAAGAGAAATCCCCCTGCAGACAAGTGGATTCTCTCGAGGTCCCTAGAATCCTAAGACCAAGACAGAAAAATGCTTAATGTGGACACTGACATCCTTTTAGATCTAGATAAGCTAATGTATGAAGAAGAAGGAGAAAAAAAAGTACCTTTTTGACGACGTTTGTCCCTGCACGATTTGAGCTGAGCTTCAATCCTAAACTCCTCGATGAGCCCCGGAGACAAACAAAGATACGACCAACTTCCTACTCTACTAGGATTAGCTAAAAAACAGATCTATCTACTAGAGACAAGTTCATGTGATATCGAACATAGACTTGAAAGAAACAGGCCAAGCATGTTATATTAATGAGAACAACAATGAAGAATACTTACAACCATAGATGTGAGTGCAACAACTTCATCAAGATCTCGTTGTCCAAACCCTTTCTTAAACAGTCCACACATGGAATTCTGATGTTCTAAATGACATCTTCCTCATGAGATCATAAGTTAGATGCTTCACAATACTTTCCCTCCCCTTTCACCATGAGAAGGATCCTTTATATATCCTTGGAGAGGCCCAACTACTTGAGAGATCTTTGGGATAAGTTGAGGATTCTTCTCCTTCAGTTGAGGATCTTCCCTAAGAGCATGCCTTGACCATCTATTCGAATCCAACCACTTTCAGGAATTGAGGGATTCTTCCTTGATTTGCCTCAACAAACCCAAAATTTTCTTAGAAAAGGAAACACTCCCCCAAAATGGGCACCAGAGCGCTATAGCGCTCCCCTAAAAGGGTGCACAGAGCGCCAATGCTCCCTGTCAGTGTATAGGGGAGCGCTCCTCTCCAAAAATGTCTTTTGAGTGGATTTTCAGTGGAAAAAGGTTTATAAACTTTGTTAAGTCATCCCCCTTCTTCCAAATCAGTTGTTTGAGGTGTTTCAAGTGTCCTTCTGATGTCGTTATAGGCACAACATAGACAATATGGCAATATGCTTTTCTTGACACTTGCGACACTTGTAACCAAAATGTGACACTTGTAATATCGATAACGATGACACTAGGTCATTGTCATAATGAGTAATTTTGATGTGTAATACCTGCAATTTACCATTTACCCACTCAACAACCACCTTTGAGTCCCTAAGAATCTAGATTTTCCACAGGCTTAAAGACTTCACTAAAAAAAGCAACGGCCACAATGCAAAAAATCATGCCTTCATTTTTGTGCCATGACCAAGAGCATATTTGACCTCAAAGTAATGCTTAGCTGAAATATGTAAAACCACACCCACCCCACACCGTGGAGGATGCCCCTGGCTTGCACCATCGAAAAATCCCTAGGGGATTCCTTCTTGCAATTTAGGCATATGGGGCTTGCGTTGTTTGGGATTTTTTGGCTCACACTTGAATTCTCTAGTGAGTTTAAAAACAAGACCTACAACAACCTCTGTAGGGATGAACTTATCTTGAATAATGCTTAAGTTTCTCACCCACCATATGAAATAAACAAAAAAAACGACATAGAGGTGAAATATTTAATTGCTTTCTCATTCTTCCAATAAGAGAGCTACTCTTCCAAACAACTAGCAAGGGTGTTCACATTAGATTTGAAATGAGTTGTAACTATAGAACAAATCTACTGAGCATAATAACAATGAATAAACAAATGCAAAGACGACTCAAACTCTGTCCTACACAAAGAACATCTATTCGGCCCCACCCATCCTCTACGAAGACTGATATCCCACGTTGAGAGTTTATCCTCAAGTGCCATCCAAAAGAGAATCCTCATTTTTATAGGCACACACATCTTTGTTGTAGGGGCTAGTCGATCATGCTGATTAGACCCACCATTCGACTAGATAAATTGACTGTACAAGTCAAATATAGGAGTGGGTCGAACAGACAGTTAGAGTCAACCAACCAACAGTCAAGAATTTTTAACCGATAGGTAACTGCAATCTCAAGTATATATATGTGACTATGTAACAGATAAAGGTTGGTTGTTCTTGTATATAATAAAGTGGATCTTATTGGTTCTCCCACTACTTTGTGTATGCTTCCATGTATATCTATGTGTGTTTGTATATAATAATATAAAATATATGTTACTTTGTGTAAAGAAATGTTGGTAACACTCTCGTACTTTCCTTTGGACTACAACATTGGATTTATTGTCGCTAGTTATGAACTTGAGCATGTAAAATAAAAATCACATAGATGTTAAGGTTGGAAGACATACACAAATGGTGCGAGCACAAAATCAATAATTACCTCAAAAAATACGCAAGGAGGAATTGAATGACGTTAGCAGAAGCACATACATAGTTCTTCATAGAAATACACAAATGATTCTTGGAAGCCATTCTAGAAGCATTATTTGAATATCTAAATCAATCACCTAATGCGCAAACTCACTCCGGATGAAAATTTGGTGCTAAAAATAACAAACGAAGGAAGGAAAAAATTGAACAACTGGTTTGAAAGAATTGTTCACAACTACATTGAAGAACAAGCAATCAAGGATAGATCGCCAGTCAAAATTGTAAAAGATGAATTTTACATTGACTTGCACGATGATTTTCTTTGCATTGTTCTGTCCATGTTGCACAAGTTTCTATTAGAAAAAGGAATCAAAGACATTGTTGAGTATCGACCCCTCTTGGGAAATCCTCCACCAAATTCAAATTGGCAAGAAAATCAAGACGAGTAGGAAGAATATCTAGAAGCCAGATGTAAAGACACACATGAAGCTTGGGATTACTTTTTAAATAAATGAGAACAACAAGAATGGTTAACACCATCGACTTCAAGTAAGTTAGGCTAGCGATGGGGGGCTATTTGATTTGCGACATGATATAAGTCAAGTAACTGCATCAAAGTAGATAATGCCCAAAGTCGAGAGGAAGATAACTGAAGTGAGAAACACGTTAGAATCAGGAGAGAAGACTGCATGATGAATGAAGGTCTATAAAACCTTAGCCGACATCCAGAGACTGGAGAAAGATAAATTAAAAAAGAGATGAGAAGAGTTGTGAAATAAGAGAGATACCAGAAATTTGAATCGTAAGCTCTCCTATGTGTGATAGTTCATTGGAGCAACAATAAAGTGTGCCTCGATGGCTCCTGGGACAAATGCAAGTCTGCAATTGAGTGAGGCAGCTAGTGGCGCCCAATAGGAAATCAACATAGTTGAGAACATGGAAATTGATGATTCGAGACCCATGATTTGGCACTCTCCCACAAGAATCCCTAGCCCACATTTTACATACTTCTTTCGTCAAAGACTTGATGTCAATACTCAATCCCCGAAAGTATGGTGCAAAACTGATAGCGATGGCCATATAAGAGATATGCTTCTAATTGAAGCACAAGAAACTACTTCAAATACACCATAGGACATATTCCTCCACATAAAATATCTCACTGACTCTGCCCCCCTACCAAACATACTTATTGAAGATTCCAAAATCGATAAACAACAAAAATGAATCATTTCAACCCTTGAGAGGATGATTCGTAGAGTATATATAGACGGGGGATCTCCAACAGACGACACAATCCTAATAGACAAACAAGTGCAATTAGCATTAGAATACGACTTGAATAAAGACTAGTGATATATCGTATTAGTCGAGTCGAACACTCAAATATCGACTCCCCAAAATAATACTGTATTTACTTCCTAGTTGACTTTTATAAGAAATTAGAAAAATCAAAATATTGCAATAATCTTTGATGCTAAAAACCCCAAGAAAGCCATGATGGCCCTCAATCACATCCCCATATACGAAGGAGACGAAGATCCCAAATGACATTGGTTCATTTGTAATAGATTATGGGATGCAGTCGACAACACTGAAGAAGATAAGTAGATGGCACAATTCAGTGTTTCTCTGTGTCAGGGCAATCACCTAGTTGTTGGCTTACTGAGAGGGGGGTGAATCAGTAATGAGAAATTATACCACTTTTAACCACATTATATATTCTTTATCTTTACCAAAAGTATTCAACAGTTTATCATCAATGTATCTTCTATGAATGCATCCAATCATATATATCATAAGCATGTAAACATAAGCAACATTACATCAACATCACATCAAGAACACAATGCACCAATATTTTCGTGGAAACCCAAATGGGAGAAAACCACAGAATGCTTTCTTATATATATATCAAGAATTCATTCATTGGAAGCACCAACTTCCAAATTCTCCAGCTGCAACTAGAAGGAGGCTCCAACATGAAGGAAGCTACAACTCCTTGAATTATTTGGCTCCAACCAGAAGGAGACTACAACCCCCTGAGTTCTTTGGCTCCAACCCGAAGGTGGCTACAACCACCTAGTTCTCAGGCTCCAACCTGAAGGAAGCTCCAAATCCCTAATTCTTCGACTCCAACCAGAAGGAGGATACAACCCCCTTTCCTTGCCCCATCCTTCCTCCCTGAAATATAAGTGTAGACCAACTATCATAGACTCTTCCACTGTCATTG
>JASDQU010683360.1:33951-45018 GCA_032191745.1 Picea mariana
GAGCTTCTCTTTGGAAAAAACACCCGTAAAATTCCTCAACAGCCTCTGAAACCTATCCCAATGTGTTCAGAGCATATTAATTAGCCAAAAATGATTATTCAATCACAGAAAACAAACATAGGCTCACCAAACCATGTCCTCGATCAATGAGGGCTTAAAGCTCCCTTGAGCTTCCTGAAACTTCAATGGTGGAAAACCTGTAGAAGAAGTCTTCAAATGGCCTTGATAACAGCACCAATGGATCCAGGATGTCCAAAAACCCCTAGCTGGGCTTTTACAGCACCTCAATCGGCCAAAAGATGAAGACGTTAGGCCTCCTCCATTTTCCTCCTTCAACCATGCTGAAACTGGTTCGCCAAAATGCACCTTTGTTGCATGAAACCAGCACACACACCATTTAAGGCGTAAAAAACCCGGCACCGGGCGCAACCGTGCCAACGGTGCAAACCGTAGGATGGTTAGGGCGCCTCCAGCCCCTAACCGCCTAGCACCTGGGCATATGGTGGGTCATATGACCTCGCGCATAAACAAAAGGGGCTAAACACCATTGAACACCAAAACCCGTGTGCCAAAGGTTAAGGTCACATGGCATAACACAAAGGAACCATGAGCTACAAGTTTTTAAAAACCCCACGCACGCACTCTGTTTATAAACCAACGGTCATATATATGAATACATGCGACCAGAGGCTGGGGCTAAGCCCCAGCCCGGTCGCGCCCATATCATAATTTAATGTAAAGTAAATACAATGAAACCCGTAGTATTAACAAGAAAACCATTAGAAAATACCGGGGTGCCACGTGGAAGCCCATGATTGGGCCACGTGGCACCCAATCATTTGACCAAACAATGCCACGTGTCAAGATACCATTCGACCTCAACTGCCAACCAAAATCTGCCACGTCATCGTATGGATGTACGGTCAAGCCACGTCACCTCTGCCAAGTCAGTGTACGGTCATGCCACATCATCATCCATACGGACTGTACGGACTGCACAGTCAGCACTTTTTTTTACCTGTTTGGCAATTCGAACAGATCGCTATATCTCTCGCTCCCGATGTCCGTTTGAGACGAAACGAGTTGCGTTGGATTCGTGATGACGAGGGATATGTTCTTGTTCATTTTGAAGAAATTCCGAGAACATTGATTTTTTGGCTAAAATTTGACCCCTGGTCCAGATTTTGATCACCTATTCTGTTGTTGACTTCTTCATTCTGACTCTGAACCATGTATCTTGGAGATCTAGCATCTAGGATAGCTTCCATTGCCTCCCCATGTTGACGAAGAAAATCAATTTCATCTTGAAGTTGTCCGATTAGTGTATGATGTTGAGCTAGAGTTTCCAAAGCGAAAGAAAGAGTTGAGTTGTGAGAATCAATTCTGAGATAAATTCGTTGTGAGGTGGTGAAATTATCATCCACCACCTCGTCCTCTGTGTTCACCCGAGCATTTTGTTGGGATTTCGTGTGAGCCATGGCACAATAAGCTCTGCCAAATTCAAATTGAACAGGGACCACACCAGCGCAATTAAAATTGTGATCACCCAGATTCCCTAAGGGACCATACCCGCCTAACTTCTTCTTAATCGACAGACTTTGCAGATCTTTCTCACCCTTTGCTATGAAAGGAATCGAAACGGTTGAATCCCTGAGATGGAAAAGGAATTGACGATAATGGTGGAGTAGAAGAAAACCATTGTATTTATCCTAGGATAGAGTTTCCTTGGTGCATGAATACAAGCAATTTCGAACGATCCCACGAATCAAGTTTCTTTTAGAAGTTGAGGTGGCATGTACTAGCTGAGTTTCCATGCTAAAATTCATGGTGGCAGTCTTTTCAATTATCCTCAAAGCATGTGAATAATTGGATGGCTTGAAGTTGCAGAGTACTTTGTGTTTCACAGGGGGCGGGGAACATTTCCATGGATGCGACTAAGGGGCATGTCCTGCAATTTCCCACAAACCGGGATATATTGGGGGTATAACAACCCTTCCCCTTAGTAAAATTTCCCATCCTGCATAAGCCCTCCAGGTGTTGATTCGCATGGATCCTAGATCCAGGTGGCGCAGAGATGACGTAGGTATGAATCATTAGGGAGGAGTTGTGAAGTGGACCTGCCCTTGATTTTTCATATGTCCGGGGTCCAAACCAATTGATTGGTTTGCCATGTTTTTTGTTGCTTCATTATTTCCATGGAGGACTTGGAGTAAATTTACTTTTATGGGAGACAAGAGCAATTTGATCCTGGAAACAATTCTCTATAGCTTGGTATTTTTGGGGGTGGTTCCCATAAAAAAATGTCAAATAATATTTTTTGAGTCTCCTACAATTATGATATGGTTTAGCTGGTGTTCCTGGACTAAGAGCACTCCCTGTTACATCACGTAATCTTCTACCATGTTGTTAGAATTTATGCCCAGGTTCCAAGAAAAATCAAGCAACCTTTTTCCTTTAGGGATATACAACACCCCTCTCGCACCTGCCTCCCCTTTCTAACAATTGTTGGGTTGTTATTTCATAGCATATATCTTTCCCTAGTGAAATAGTTCAAGATGTCTTGTTTGCAAGTATATTTTGTGTTTCTTGGATGGTTCTCTCTTCACTTCAAATCTGAAATTTYTGTGTTAATTTATCATAAAAAATATTTGGAAGTTGTGGACATCCATAAGTTTTTCCTTGTTCTAGGATATAATCGATTGGTAATCAAAGAACACACTAMACCATTGATTTATGTTATCTGATTAAACTCTTTATGCCCTAAAGTAGTTTAAATGTGGTTCTTGCCTCTTTGAAGTTTCATTTGTTCAATGATAGTCATTTAATTGCAAATTTCAAGTGTTTACATTGTTTATCTTCCATATCATATTCGACACATACATACATCCACTAGCTCCTAACCCTCTTTCGAAAGTGGATAGATTGTTGGTTTATTCTATTGTTTCTAATTGGTTATATTTAAATCATTTTATCACTTATCAAAATCCTTGTGCATCTGGTTGTTATACATTTTATGAATTATTTGAAGTAAATCATAAGATTGCATGGTAATTAATGCACTAAGAGATTTACTTAATCAATAGGGATACCCCAATTGGATTCTAGGATCTTGCCTAAAGTGAAGYGGAAATTGTACTAAGGTAATAGTGGTGCATTTCCCATCTTATTGCCCCAAGTTAGCACCTATGTTGGGAATTTTCACAAGGGTTCTAGTTCATAGGGTAACATTTTTTCCACCATTGTYGGGCATAAAGTCCATCTTCRGGTATTTGTTGGGTTTATTTTTGTATGTGTATATTGATGAGATTTTTGTGAGTGATAATCTAAATTGTCTCATCTGGAAGCTCCAACTAAAGAAAATATAACAAAAACATACTCTACAAGAACAAATTCCCAAGGAATTGTTCGTCTTGTGCTTGAACATGAGATTGTTTATAGAAGAAGAAGATATAGGCTTAATACGAAATAAGTAAATAATCAATTAGGACTTGAATCTTTTCAAGATATAAGAAAATTATTTATTGAAAAAATTTGTCTTAATAAAAATCAAATGGCTTATCCTTGGTTCACGAATTGTTATGAACCATTTGATTTCTCTAACATTGCAGGTCATCCTCATGTTTTGTCTAGCTCATTGGAAAAATGTATTTGTTTCATGGTGATAATGTTATTGGTGCTATTGAACATTAGGATGCTTTCATGGATTTTGTTAGAGATATTTCAATTGAATATCTTGATGTGATTTATAAATGATTTTATATGTCATTAAATAAATATGCTAGATAATGGTATTAATTCTCTTAATGTTAGTAAAATTGTTTTCTTTGATAGATGGTTGGAAAGGATAAATGGTAGGTTTCTTTTGAATTCCTTAAATAATACAAAGAATAATGAAAATGAAAAAATGTATAAATTTAATCTTAGATGCGATAAAATTATTCAATATATTCCTCAAATCCATTAGCCTATCCCAACCACTATCTTATTATAATATTTAAACTTTTTTTAGGGCCAGCCCAATTTTTTTTAAATGAAGTCAAGCCTATTGATCTAATGGATTCTAACAAAAATACCATGAGTTTCGATGACAATTGGGTTTGGTTAGGAAAGTCGTATATCCTAATCCTTATAGAGATAGAATCAATACTAAGCCCAAATTCATTCATATCTCTGAGCTCACCCCTAATCCTCTCTCCACCATCCTAGAAGAAATGAAGAGATTGGAAACAAACTTCTTGCAAACCACAAATGCCTTAAAAAATAAAATTATTCAAGTGGAAATGAATCAACAATAGAATAAGATTCCTCCTAGGAATGGGTATCGGGGCCCTCCTCCCAATCAAATATCTCCCACAACATTGGAACCAACCAATATGTTTGATCATGATGCACCTTATTATTTTTAGGCTCGTGATAGTTTCCATGGTGAAATAAATTGTGCTATGTACATTGATATTACTAAACCTAATCCTAAATATGATGAGGATTATGTGTATTCCCGCAACAATACATTTGAGGGAATAAAAAAGTTCACCTTGTCCCAAGAAAGCATGCAACAAGTCAAGAACAAGTCCATAGAGGAAAAAAGGGTTTCTAGGATTCTTGGTGTGAATCCATCTCAAGAGAAAATTCAAAAGATGTACACCAATAGGTTTAAAGTTGTGAGCTATCAAAGAAGAAAAGGTAACCCTCCTCGAGGATATCAACAAGGTCCTTTGAAGCTACTTGAAAAATATAATCAACCTATAGGACCAAGTGTGGAGACACCTCAAAGTAATCCTTCAATGAGTAATCCTTTTGAGACAAATTTGGATGTAACAATCTGGATTGGAAATGCCAATATACCCTTTCCCATTATTGAATTGTTAGATATTCACTATGTAAGAAATCAAATTAAGAAATTTTTGGGGCTTTGAGTGATGAGTCTAAAATCAACCCGAGTTGTAGATGACAACAAATATGCCCCCATTATTCTCCAAACCATGAGTCAAGAAGGAAGGAAGAACCCAAGTCACCAACCCTTTTTCATATCTTTGGTAGTGGGTGACTTATTGTTGCATAATTATATGTTGGATTCTGGAGCCTCAACCAATCTAATGTATCTTACTGTAATGAACCAATTGGGATTAAAATCCACAATACCCTATAGAAATATATATTCAATGTATTCCAGGGAAGTCAAAGTTTTTGCTTTAATCAAATATCTTCATGTAAGATTAGTAGTCTATCATGACATTTCATTTTTAATGGATGTGGTTGCCATTGATGTTCCAGATGTTTGGGGAATGCTTTTATATTGTAAGTGTGCTACCAATTTTGGAGGTAGAAACCAAATGGACCTATATTATGTTACTATCCCTACTTATGAGAATACCTTTGTGACTTTCCACTATGAACAAATAAGAAGATATCATGTTGAATACCCCTTAGATCCTATGAATGAKTTGGTTTTTTATGAGRAAKATTTAGGATCTCATATTGTGCTAGAAACTTAAGTAACTCCCAAGGAAAATGTCAACAACATTTGGAAAATGAACTTTGATAGAGCTAAGTCTAGAAYAGGGGCTAGTACATGAGTGGTGTTTGTCTCTCCCAAGAGTGWCACTTTGTGTCATGCCTTTCATTTGGAATTTGAAGCAGTGAATAATGTGGATAAATATGAAGCACTTTAACTTGAAATGAACATGGTTAAAGATATGGSAATTAAGATTTTTAAAATCCAAGGTGACAAAGGTCAATTCTCTTGTAAAAATGGAAGATTAAGAAATATAAGAATATCATGTGGGATTCCATGGAATGGTTTGATGTGTTTTCTATAGAAGAAAAGTTTAAAATTTGATATGAGAAAGTTGATGCTTTAGTTGTGRCCTCTTCAACTCTCCAATTGTGCAAAGATTTATTGGAAGGTGGGAAGTTAGATATCATATTTAGAACTTGTGTTCCTGATAATGTTGATCATTGGCAAGTTTTTGATAATGATTCCAAAATTATAAGTCATAAACAACCTTCAATAGTTTGTTGAGAATGAAATTGATTGCAAAGAGAAAGGAACAAATTACCAAGAGCAATAAATAAACAAAAAGAATCTCACTGTCCTAGTTCCTTTGAAAAGGATGTTTGATAGACATGATATGTACAAGGAAAAGAAATATATGGTTAAGTTCTGATGAATACATGGAAATAAACATTAGATCCCCAAGAAGTCCTAAGATTGTGAAAATTGGCAAGGGAACTTCAAACGAAGTAACAAAAGAGATTGAGGATTTGATCATAGAGTACAATATGCATTTTCTTGGTCTTATGACGATTTTAAAGCTTACAAGGGTGATATAATCTAGAATAATATACCCTTAAAGGAGGATGCCAAACCTTTCCAACAAAAGTTGAAATAGATTAATACGAAGTCGGCTCCCCTTATTCAAAAAGAGTTACAAATGTTTCTTGAAGTAAATATCATCGTCGACAATGCCAAATATTTTAGGTCTTTGGAGTTGTCAAGATTTTGTTTCAACTATGGCATTGTCCTGTCCCATTCCTCTAACTATTACCCTCAAGTAAATGGTCTTGAAAAATCAAGTAACAAGAATTTAATGACCATCATCAAAAATATTGTGGGGGATAACAAGAAAAGTTGGGATAATAAATTCAAGTATGCTCTATGGGTTGATAGGATAACCATGAAAAATTATACTTGGAAGAGCCCATTTGAGTTAGTCTACAAGATGGAAGTAACTTTGTCAATTCACCTGAAGATCATGATCTACAAGATAATGCAACAATTTTCATTTGACCAAGATGCGGTGCAAAATAGAATCAACCAATTGATAGAGCTTGATGAGAATCGAAGACACACCTTTGATCATCTAGTAAAGATTCAAGAAAAAACAAAGACAAAGTTCGACAAGAAGGCCTTCTCGAGAAATTTCCAGAAAGATGATCTTGTTCTCATGTGAAATAAAAGGAATGAAAAGATAGGTAAACATGGTAAGTTCAAAATCCTTTGGTTGGCCCCTTATAAAATTGACGATGTTGTAGGTAACATTTATTTCTATCTTAGTCACTTGAATGGTGAGAGACTTCCTTGTTCCGTGAATGGGTAAGTTATGAAGATGTTCCTTGAAGGTAATATCTTATGCCATGGGGCATTCTTGTAAAATAGTAAGTCTCTTGGCCTTTCTTATTTCTATGTTCCATTATATTGATTTACAGATTTTTCATTTTTGTTTAGAATAAAGTAAGATGTTTCTCACATGTATGTATTTTCTTTAAGATATGGTGCTACTACCACGTGCTTGGTTATATTTCATTTACACATGGATTTACTTATATTTTAGGGAAGCCACAAGGCACTTGTGTCTTCACCCCTCCCTTGTATTTGACATCCATTTGGTGAGAATGTTTCAGGTCTATAGGTTTTGGATATTCTGGAGTTCTCATGCACTCTCAAGATGAGCACATGTCCTTGAGTTGGAGCTAGTTGTTACACATATTCATTCAGTGCATCCTATATTTTTTTCGCCAGATGTAATCCATCATATGAGTATATTGTGTGTATCATTGTATCATGATGAGCCAAAAGTGTCGTCATATTTGTATTCATGTATTGTATTGGGCCATGCTTAGATGATCTATGTAAAAATGAGGGACCTATGTGGTATCGCCAGATCCCTTATGGTTAGTCATGGTTCGTTCTTTTAGTTCTCATTTCAAGATATTCCTTGCTTTTATGGCTTAGGATGACTTCCCCTTGGTGGAATTAAGTTGTCACCATGTCGATCATTTATGACATAAGTCAATATGTGAGGGTCCTATGATGGATCTACTAGGACACATGATCTAGAGAAACTTCTAGTTTTTCTCACTTCTTTGTATGTAATATAAAAGTGTTGCTCATGTTGTAAATATTGTCATACCTATTTAAATCACACTTATCTTATGTCTAAGCATGGACCCATATCTTATGTATTTGTCACACTTTGGCCGTCTACCGTTGGATATGTTTACCCTTGGAGATGATTCTACATATTCTCACTTAGTTTTACATTTCCTGAGGTGGTTTCATAGATATTGACGCAATACACAGATCCCAAGGCACTGGTCACATCATCTGAGGCACTTTGGGGCTATTTACACATACATGGGTTTTCTCTTGACATGCCATGTTGAATATCCAAGAGAGATCTCTTAATTCATCACCTTTTGAGACATTTATTACTTGATATGAGAGCCTACCTCACACATGTGGATGCCATAATAGGCCTTGGGGAGTCTTATGGCCCATTTTGACTTGGAGGGTCACTTTTCATGCTTTGTGGAGGCATCTTTGTTTGAGATATGGACATGGTCATACCTTGTATACATGTTTTAAAGATTTGTAAGAATGATTAGAGAAGTTGTCTACTTCTTGGGGGTATTTTCACTTCATCCATGAACTCGTTCCACCTTTGGATGGTAGACATTGGCACTTTTCTTCCTTGGAGGGATTCTACACCATGATTTGATGGTTGTACCATGCATTTCAAGAGGGACGTTGAGCTTATTCACAAATTATCCATCTCTTTTGTGGAATAACCCCCTCTCTTGGAGGGTTTTATGTACATGTGGAATGTTTTACATCTATCTTGACTTAGACTCCTTCATGATGTGGATGGAAAGTAACATTTGTATATCTCCTAGGCTAAATTTTTAGGAAGACTAAAAAACAATAAAGAATGAGAATGATGTAGAAACCTTATTGATAAATAGAGGCTCTCCTCTCATTCCAAATTGTTTTTGTTGATGGATATCTTTTGAGAATACAATTTTTTGAAGATCTACATATTGGAGGTTTTGGTGTCAATTCTTGGAGCTCTCTCTTTCTTGGTTTATTCTTGGTGCATAAAATTTTTGTTGTGATAGTTCAAGACTTCTACTAGATTTCAAGATCGATCCATTGAATGATTACTATACCACTTGGAGAGAAGACATTTTAGAGTTGGTTCCTTCCTTGTTCTCTTGCTAGCGTGGGTAAATTTTCAATACTTTTCTTTGTGTTTCCCCTTGATTCATTGACAAGGCTTTTAAGTATTTTATTCAAGTTATAGTTGATCTTGTTGGCGAAGGTTTTTATCTTATGGAATCCCTTCTTGTAAGGTCTTTGTCTTCATACCTTATCTTGATTAGATAAGAGATTATTCTACTCTAGGGGTTATAATCTCTTAACCCTAATATTTAAGATAAGAATGACCAATTCTTAGAGGGGAATAATTCTTGACCCCATAAGCCATAGTGGGAATAAGGCACTTGTCTTCTCCCAGCAACCAACCCAAAACCCAAGATCTTCTATTTTTTGTTTGTTCAGAAAAAATATAACATTGAAAAATCAAAGAAAAATCTTAATTTGGATTTTTTTCCTAGTCTAGTGCATAAATCATTAATTATTTCATTTCCTACGCTATATTTTTCAAGGGTTTTTGCTTAATTGATTATATCTAACCATAATAAGGCAAAGAGGCCCTATAGAATTGTGCTTCAAGACATTATCTAACTTCTTATGGGTTGATTTAAGGATTTCTCAAGTCTAGAAAATACATCACATTAATAAAATTCAGGTTTGAAGAAACCATAAGGCTAGGGTTTGGTGCTTAAAAGTCCATATCTACTCATACCTAGCTTATATTTCATTTCTAGATTATTATTACAAGTTTATATTTCATATCTAATGGTGAAATTGATCTCCTAAGTGCTTGTAATTGTTTGTCTTTCATTTGAAGATTTTATTGGTGAGTTCTAGTGCTAACATTGGAACCCCTACGAGGGATTCACCACATATTTTTCAGCTTCTTTCTTATTTCATATATATATATATATATATATATATATATATATATATATATATATATATATATAGAGAGAGAGAGAGAGAGAATGTAACATTTGTCGATCTATTATTTCATTGCATATATCTTTCCCTAGTGAAATCGTTCAATATGTCTTGTGTACAAGTAGATTTTCTCTCTCCTGGATGGTTCTCTCTTCACTTCAAATATGAAATTTTTGTGTTAATTTATCATAAAAATAGATTTGGAAGTTGTGGACGTTGAGGTATGGAATGGATATATTCTCACTCAAGAATTTTTGAATCTCACTAGGTTAAGTGAGATAGGCAGGATTTCACCCTGTGCTTATAGCCTGTCAAAAATATCAATCATCTCTCAAGAAATAAGTTTGTGCACCTGATTCTATGATAAGTTTCGTATGCTTTGATGTAAAAAAACATTAAAATAGAAAAAAATGCTTGCAAATGAAATTTCTAAACAGTTGAATAAGTAAATGCAAGATAACATAAATCTGAAAATCCAATACACAACAAGTCTCAAGAATGAAAAGAACTTAGCAGATGATTTTATTGATATCATTTTGAGTTACAACCAAGTTTCTCTTTACAAAATCGTGCGAGAGTTTGGATCAGAATTAGATTTAGAAGTCTAATATTTAATTCAACTCATACATAGACAACCAATGTCTCAAAGAAGAAGACGAAGACTGAAAATTGAAGAGGATCAATCCAAGCTACAAGTGCATCATAGTCTTGAATTTACAAAACTAGAATTAATTAGCACTGAAACTAAATTCAAAACTTATAATTAAGACTAAATAGACTATCAAGATGAATGAATGAACTTTGGAGCATATCAATAATCAATGCTTCTCGGTCCTTTCTTTCTCCACCTTTAGAATAACCCTACTATCAACAAGATAAATTAGATCTAAAGAAACTAGGAAATGAATGAATGAATAAGTGTTCTCACTTGAGGAAAGAGCAAACTTTATTAGAAGTATCTCTCTCTATTTTCACATGTCCTTGTTTGTCCTTGATTTCCTCATTTTATGTCTTCAAAAAGTAGTTCAAGTGGTTCAACTACCTTTTGTTATAAAGTTAAATAACTTTAATTAGGATAGGAAAACTTTATTTTATAACAAGGGTAAATAATGATTAATAATAATTAATAGGTGGGGCCCCTATATGTATTTTATTTCTTTTATTTCCAACATTTCATTTGTAACTCCAAATTTACTCAAATATCA
>JASDQU010683360.1:97091-107988 GCA_032191745.1 Picea mariana
CCTATTGTCATATCCATGAAACTTGGGATGGTTGAAAACACATTGATCGTAGTAGGATTTTATCCTGTGGAAATCAAAATTTATACCACTCTCTTTAAATACTTTTAGAACACTTTTTCTTGGTCATCTAAAGAAAATTCATGCATCACTTTGGCTGCATTTGATATCCCTTCTTAAAAAATTGTTATAGAATTTCCACTTATACCTATTTTGAGGACATACATCTTATCTATTTTTGTCCTGATAGTCATCATTGAGAAGCTATGATAGGCAATGAGACTCATCAATGATGCATCAAATATCTTTATGATAAATGTGTTAGTCTTTGAGTCTTTTCTGAAAGGGAGTTGGTTTTGGTTCATGACTGGAATCATGATACATTAGGATCTTTGAAATACAAACTTGTGTGGCATGGCCCTTACATTGTGAGCCACGTGTTTTTGCATGAGGCCTTTGAGTTATTCTATTATGGAGGGACTTCTTTGTAGGCACCTCACAGTGGGATCTATATAAAAAGGAATTATGCATATGCAACAATGCCATGTGATGATTTTTTAACATGATGTATTTTAAATTTTGTAATTTTGCACCTTTTGTTTACATTTTGGTTTCTAGTTTACATGTTTATAATTCTTGTTGCTTGATTTGGAGATGTTGACATCCACACCCATTTATGTAGGTTTCACACACAACACTAACCGTAGTAAATAATAATGTTGGAACAAGTCATGGCTTTTCTGGAATTTATATGAGCATATTGGGTGGATGAATGTGTAGTGTGGTTCATTAAATTACTTATCTCTCATGTCAAATGTTCAACTAGTTCCTACATCTCAAATATAGGTAAAGATTGATTTCACATTTTCAATGTTTATCATTATTTTTTGTTAGTAGCTCTAGGAATTTATGCCATTAATGATATAAGATAACAAAAGGCGTATGTGTAGAAGGTGAAAATGAGATTACCCTTGTATATTTATGGATGTGTGCGCAAAATTCGAAAGGTCATCTCTCATTTTAAAGGTATTTAACTCTGGAATTTTCTACATGTCCTTAGTCTCTTGTTCATAATAAATAAACATACAATCAATAATTTCTTAAGATATATTTATAGCTTCTTAAATAATTAGAAACAAATTATCAATGGATAGAACAGCCTAATGTTATAGGAAATTTAGTACATAGATCCATTTTAATGATTGATTATTGTCACATGATTACACACAATTTATGTATACTTTTACTAGCAGAAAGTCACAATTATAGGATTGGTTATTCAAGATCAAGTCTTAGTTTGCATAAATGACAAGTAGAAGAATACCTCATTATGGTCATTTGAATATGAGAAATAAGAGTTATCTATGAGTGGTGCTAGGAAGGGTGAAATCATGGAAGATGCAAATAAGCCAACATCTACCTCCAAGAAGAAAGAAAAGGGTTACATTTCTAGACCAACAATAAATCTGAAATAATGGTTCAACCCTTCTACCAATTTGTTATACACTATGTTAATTCTTATCTAATAGAATATATGCATAATTATTTGAAAATTTCACACGTGTATTGTGTCAAAATTGATGACTTTCCTTCATATAACTCTAAGTGATGCGCCTAGATAGACCCCTTCAATGTTGATCCTTTTTTCTTTGACAAGGAAAAATGATTAGTGAACTTTGAAAAATATTTTTACACACTCAGTAAGTGTGATGTAATAATAACTTAAAGCCAATCTCTTTACTGGTATTTCTTTTGATTGGTTGTTCCTTTGGAAATGAGAAAAGGAGGCATGATTTGTATAACTTCAACCCTTTTGACATTATTGGAATAGGAAAAAAAGATTAAAACTATTAAAATATCCATTAATGTACATTCAATTCATTGGTGTCGATTGATGGAGGATACATGAAGGAACTCCTTTGAGGGATCTCTCGAATATGATTGTAACCTCACTTGTGTTGATTCCCACCACCCAACAATACCAACAAGATAATGACCAAAGACCTTGTTTATTCCTTTAATATCATCATGATCAGATTCCACAAACAATTGCAAAATTATGCGTCACTTTCACTTTCTTGATTTCACCCTTGCTTTCACAATCATCTTTTTCCATTTAATTGCCTTGGATGTAACTGTTATGTGTTACAAACAAAGAAAAAAGAGGGGTCTTTCCTAAGAAAATATTCTTTACATTGGTTGCGTAGTATGAATACCGACTCAATTTCTTGTTTATGTGACACAAATAATAAAACACGCAAGTAAATCAGACATATGAACTGGGATAGAATTATATTGTAATACTTATGAATATCATGCATCTTTATTTATAAACATATGGTGGTGGACCTTATCTAATTTTGAGTATATATGGGTGTTATATTGTTTTAGTCAACTATATATATATATATAAAGCCATTTGAGTTGATATATTATATACCATACCAATCTGAAATCACAATGGCCATAGTTCACTTTAATAGTTATATTATGGACCTAATACATACGAACTAACATGGTTTAATTCACAAATATGGTTTATGTGAGTAAGAATGGTTAAATATTTGATATTTAACGATGGTTAAGTATTTGATACACATGGTTAAATATTCACGATATTTATGTGTTAGTTTGGTCTGATTTTTATAACTCTCTTTCTCTGTTCATTTGTTACCCTATCTCTAATCACAAGAATCTTTTGCTTCCTATCACATGTATGGCTTCGGAATCGTTTTTTGTTTCCATTGTGAATAGGGACTTTCCCACTTTCCTCATTTTTTGTACATAATCCCGCCATTTCGACGTTGTCACCATAACTTCCCATGAACCCATTTTACTTGTGTAAATGTTATGAGCAGTTTGTAAATGAAGTTATAACGCTAACCCAAACTCTCATATGGACTCAAGCTATCAATAATATGTTATATAACCATTCTAGTTTGCAATAATCATATGTGGATGGGTATATTTGTGATATCTCAACATTGTATGTAAAAGAAATGATATTTCGAACCCCCTGAATCAACGATTTTATTCACATAATGTGAAAATGATGTTGGGTTTGTTTTAAATATTATATTTATGATTGAAAATTCAGAAAATGGTTGCACATGCACCTGGGTATGATGACTATGAAGCTACATTTTTTTATTTATACATGGAAATATGTCTTACGCCTCTGTCATACAGTATATGGCTCTGAAATAATTTCAAGTTTGCTCCCTCAACCCATAAACCTAACACCCTACCCGCTTGTTATGAAATATCATTTTTAACTATATGAATTTGATATTTGTGTTTGCATTAAAAGTGAAATGAGTTCTTGAGTATGTTTTCTACCTTTGGTTATCATTATGATTTTATTTGTGGGTTTGGTTTGTGTCACACATGCAATGTACCAACAATAAATAACAATTTTGTTATTGTGGTTCTATATGAATATAAATAGAATCGTAGTTGCTCAATGGTATTAGTTCACATGGGTATCTATTTGGTTCAAGTTTCTGTGTCCAAAACTGATATTTATGTTTTACAATTTGAATGGTTCAAGAAAGTGTAAAAATGATGATTATGAACCATGCAAATGTTGATACAATTTACAGACTCATTTTATTGTGTATATATAAGTGGAACCTTGGACGGATATGATGGTAATGTAATATGATTTACTTTGATATTATGTGAATATAGCTATAATGATTTTATCAAAGCTTGTTAAATCATATGGATAATGGAGGACCCACTTTTTGAATTTTGTTTAAAACCCATATTTTAAAATATTTGATATATTTGATGCCTCTTCTCAAGTCACGTGAAGTTATAAAGATAACTTGTGATCTGCCCATATAACCACATATTAACAATTAGTTAAAATTTCTCGTTCATTATAAATATTGGAATTTACCAACTTCTTGGTAACAAATAGTGTAAAGGTTGAAGCCTCGAAAAGCAACGAGATATTTAAATTGTTTTGGTATGATTAAATAATTTTTCTTGTTGTTAAAGTCATTTTCATATAAATACACTAAGAATTACTAGGGTCTAATAGTTCTATTGATAACATCAGTGCTTTTTTAAATGGAAAAACGAGAGGTCAAACCCTAATCTCTTTTTGTTTGCAACAATTATATATTATTGTTTGGTAATTGAAGAAAACATTCTTTATGATTTCCACCATTATTTTGTCTAATTGGTTTTATGGTTGCAGAGACTAATACTTGCATCCAAAAGAATTTATAGATTCATGTTGCAACTTTGTCAGTCTAAATATTTTGTATATCATTTACATGAAAACTAAACAGTTTTGTAAACACTATCAATCTATGTGAGAACATATTCTTGGTCTAGAATTTCGCAAAAGTCTAAAATATATTTAAGACTCTCATTCTAATGTATTGATGAAAAATAATTGAATAAAGAAAACTACTTTTCTCATATTCAAATTTATGTTATTGTATTTTTCTTTCTTCCACCTGAACGCCATTCTCATTCATTGTAGAAATCATATTTTATATGTTTTTTATACAAAATTCAACTTCTATTTCTACTTGATCTTATGTGTTAGCATTCTCTTTGCATTTTAATATCTTACTATTAATAAAAATTCACATAAATGTTTAAAGTGGCAATGTGATGCCCTTTGTGTGTTCGTTGAAGTTATTAGTACATGCATGTATGATTTATATTGTTATATGTTTAGAATAGTTTTATTTTTATGTTCTCTCTTGACTTATCATGAAGGTAGAGATTGTGTTGATACTTGGGCTATAAAATCATGGTGATCATTCCCACTTCGTATTGGTTTAGCTGAGTAATAGGTCAAAAAGTTGACTAAGGGACTTTCATTTCATCTCTTC
This sequence comes from Picea mariana, assembly GCA_032191745.1. Taxonomy (NCBI): domain Eukaryota; kingdom Viridiplantae; phylum Streptophyta; class Pinopsida; order Pinales; family Pinaceae; genus Picea; species Picea mariana. The sequence goes on from JASDQU010683360.1 coordinate 101,945, forward strand.
AAAAAACCCTTACTCAATTTCACTAGCATGAGGATGCTTAGACTCTTCTATCATCATGCCCATCCCCTAGATTTGGCCTCTTTTTATAGGAATTTAGAGGATCTTGGAGATAGTTTCATGGCATGTGAACAAGGAAAAAAAAAGTTATGCACAACTTCCATTCTCAATAATTCATTATGACCAACCCATATCTCGTCCTCCTCACAAATCTCCAATTATAGGATATCTAAGGAGTGGTTATGGATTTTGTATGGGAAATTAGTAACTGGTCATGACATATCCATGAGGAAGTTGTGGCTAGCTGCTCTTGTTCTAGGTAAAGTGCGTCCATGCTCTTTTATTGTGTTTTACAAGAAAATTATTTTCTACAAGTTATAATTTTGGATTTAATACATCATTGGATTGATTCTCTTTGAGGCCTATAGTGGAAAATATAAGGGTAACAATTGGTTATATGAAAATAAGAAAAAGAAAAGAGTATTCTGTTAGTTTGCAAAATCTTCATCCAATGGTTGCGTGAATTGTGTAAGGGGTAAAAATAAAATGAAGTATTAAAAATGTTCTAAAAAAAATGGGCACCTAAGATATTTAATAAAAATATGAAGTTTTTTAATTGGAAATATGTATTTGAAAGGAGTTCAACAAATTAATTTACAAATATAATCTAAATTAGGAGTATTATTTCATATAGGGCTTGATGTACTTACTATGTTTTAGGTTCATTAAGTGAATCTTTAGTGGGAAAAAATGCAAATAATATATATATATATATATATATATATATATATATATATATATATTATTCTTTGAAATTAAAAATAGTTGAAGACAATCATTACAACATAAAAATTGGAATGGTATTGATAACTGTATATCCAAAAGAATGTAGTTTGTTATCATTACAACTAGTTGTATCATTTGGTGAGATATCATGATTTTAGATATTAATTTCAACATATATCATATAACTATATTTACACATGAAAAAATATAATTTTATTTATTTCAATTTTATTTTGCTCTAACTTATTAAGTTATATGTAATATAATATTTATTTTAAAATTTTCAATATTAATAACAACTTGTTCAACTATATGTAACTAGTATAACATTTATTTAAATTTATTTAATATTATTTTTATAATTAAATATGTTTTATGTTATGAGTATGTAGGTTTTATATAGAGTGAATAGTGGCTTAAATTTTCTCAAAAAAAAATGTGTGAAAGTTCTAGTGGACAATCTATTCATCATCAAAGCTATTTGTCCCTAATATTATATTTTATGTTAGATTTTTTTTCGAAGCTCTGCTAGGGTTATCTAGAGACCTTGTTTTTTAGCTTTGCAAGGGTCGAATATGGCCCCCTCTAAGTGGGGGGATCCCCCCCTAGGCTCTTCATCTTTGGATCTTCATTCCTTTCAGTCCTTGATCTCCTCCTATGCAAAGGTCCACAAGGAATCTCCCTCCAGATTCGTCAAAAAATGGAAGAGATCCCCAAGGTGTTTGTGAACCCTTCTTCGACTCATTCTCTAGCTCTTAGAATAGCATAAAATGGATTGATAGGGAAGTTCACGGGGCTGTGGCCCTCCCCCAAATCCATGCATCACTGGCTAAAACTAAACTAGCAAAAACTAATCCAGGGATAGATGTATGAGGCCTTATGTTGTAAGGGTTTCTTTGCCTTTATATTTGAAGAAAAATAATATAGGGATCTGATTTTTCGAAGCGAACCTTATTTAATGGGGGAAAGAGGAATGTATCTCAATAAATGGACCCTAGAATTCATCCTAGAAAATGATATCCCTTCAGTAGTCCATGTCTAGGTAAGGCTATCGTTCCTCCCTCTACATTGTTGGATTGATGAAATCCTAAGAAACATATGCAATTCACTGGAGAAATACGTCGATCATGCTGAACCATGAGAAGGGATTCAATATTGTGCCAGAGATTGTGTGGAAGTGGATATGGAAAAAGGTCTCCCAGAAGCAATCCAATTGGCTTTAGATAGCTAGTCTTATGTTCAACAGGTCAATTATGAGCAAATCCCATTCAAATGCAAAGCTTGTCCCGAATATGGTCATTTCGCAAAAAGCTTCCCACAAGCTAAAGAACCCCAGGATCAATATCCAAAACAGGAGCAATGGAATAAAAAAAAAAAGGAAAAAAACTACTAGGAAAACAACCATGAACCCCCCACAAGGGCAAAGCGAAAAAAACATAGGCTTGAAAGAAAGACCTCCAAGATCCCACCAGAAAGGAGAATGAAGACAAAATAGGTATGGAGGAATTCCAACAGAATATACCATGGATTACCTCAGGGAACGTCAGGAAGAAAATGGAACAAAGAGACAAGAGAAAACATAAGAGGAAATCATAAAAGGAAAAGAAAAACAAATTATGGTAACAAGTGGGTAAACCACAACAAAATCTATTCCAAACCCCCCTCTAGAGATCCCTATTTTTTCAGAAGAAGACATACAGGAAACTTCAGACAATGATTCAGACCTATAGGTCACCCAACCAACTACAATAAAAAAGCAGGAAGAAAATCCCACAGAAACAAGAGAGAATCGACTACAGATAGAGAGAAGGAATTAGGCATCCAGAAAACTATAGAGGAAGCACTAAGAAAAGAGGGTAAACCAGGAAAAAAAATGCATCCCATCATAAGGCAGTAGAATCTCATCCCTCTAAAGGGAAGGGGGGCAAAAACCTCTAATAAATGATGAAACTTGTCTCCTGGAACTGTAGAGGACTAGGGAGCATGAATAAGAAAGAAGAAGTTTGAAAGTTAATAAAAATAGAAAACCCTTCAATCCTTCTAATCTAGGAGAAAAAAATGAGGGACCTTGAAATCCTCCAAGAAATGCAAAAAAATTGGAAAAAAAGGGGAAGAAAAAGAATTCAGTTCTCGAGGCACCTTGGGAGGAATCAACACAATTTGGAACGAAAATGAATTCAAGCTAGAGGAGAAGCTACAATGTTAGTTCTGGATGATGGTATCTCTAACTAAGAAATCCACAGGTATGATATATTCAACTATCAATGTCTATATTCCAAATAGTTACTTGGAAAAAATTGAGTGCTAGTGATCCCTTCAGGATCTGACCAATGGCAATCACCCCCAAAATTTGATTATAGTTGGGCACTTCAATACCATAAGAGGATTAAAATAAAAGCGAGGGGGGTCCATGATGAAGGACCAATTTAGGTAAAAAATGGATGATCTAATCTCAGATTTGGACCTCTTTGATGGTCCCCCCTCCAAAGGTTTATACGCATGGGACAATAGAAGAGCAGGGCCAGGCAACATTGCTACCAAGCTTTATCGGTTATTAATAAGAAGCTCTTTTTTTTATCACCTAGACAAAGCCTCTTCTTTGATCCTCTCATGGGCAGTATCAGATCATCGACCTATCTCTTTAGCGTTTGAATCACCAAAAAACTAGGGCCATATCCCCTTCATATTCAATCCCCTCTAGATGGATCAAATGGATTTTTTCTCCTCCATTTCGCAAGCTTGAAACCATTGGATCATCGACTCCTCAGTCTACATCTGGGAGAAGAATTTGAAGCTGGTGAAAGGACTTATCAAATCTTGGGTAAAAACTTCTTCGAACTAGATCCAGATCAATATTAAAGAAAAAAAAACTTAATCTAGAAAAGATTCAAGGTGAAATGGAGACAAAATAAGTCCAACAAAGCCATATAACATCTGAAAAAAAGATACAGAAAGAGTACATTCAAGCTCTAAAATAAGAATAAATCATCTGGATATTAAATTCCAGAAGCCCATGGTTGAAAGAAGGTGACCAAAATACCTCCTTCTTGCACAGGCAATCAAAAGCTAGACTTTGGAAAAATCAAATATCAGAAATAAAAACTTCGGCGGGAAAAACCATAACGAAGTTCAACCAAATCAAGAAACAAACCTCCATTCACTTCATCAAGCTTTATACTTCAGATAGAAGATCAGAGGAAGTCCACTTCGATTCTCTCCTCAACCATATCCCAAGAAATATTTCGGATGAAGACAACCTCAAAATCAACTAACAAATTGAAGAAACATAAATTCTAAAAGAAATCAATCAATTCAATGAGGATAATGTTGGAGTTACTTCACACACACCTAGGATTCATTTTTTCTAAGGTTATTCCTTGTTTATTAGTCATAATTAGTCATTATCCAGTCTCCTGTATTTTCGGGGAGAATATTCCACTTAGAGAATATTCTCTTTCAGTTTGACTAGTTGAGTTGAGTTTATATGTTGCATTGGTTTTGTCACCATGCAACATTGGGATCATAACCAACTCACTACTCTTTGTTCAGTCAATTAACTGAAGATTAGTTGACTAGTTAACTCAGCTAGGTGGCAGTTCACTCCCGTAACTACCTGAGAGACTAGACTAGGTGGCAATTTACTCCTGTAATTGTTGGTGTGTGTCCAGATCACTCTAGAACACCACTATGGCTCATTATTTATGCATGTACCCTATATCTATTGTAAGTTATTCACTCTTTATGTGTGTAATATGGTTAATGCAAATTCTTTCATTCTTTCTCTCTTATTTCTTCTTTCTGAATTTCTCTCTGCAAATGTGTGTAGTATTTTCTAGCTAGATCTATTCTGTGCAAGTTCAACACATTTACATGGTATCAGAGCCGATAGATTGGTAAGAAAAATCTACACCAAATCATTTTTTGCAGGTACAAAAGATTGAAGACAACAAAAGATGGATTATTTGCAGGAAATACTTCTCATGCCTCACAACTATTTGGAATGGAAGCCAAATTTTTTTCTTTTGCTAAGATGCAAAGGATTATACCAAATAACCATGGAAATTGAAGTAGAGCCTAGTTTTGTTGATGATAAAAATGACTTTCTCAATAGACAAGATATGGCCACAGGAAGTATCAGCATGTATGTTTCTCCCGAACTTTTCCATCAAGTATATGAAGAATCACAAGGATCAACTCCAAATGAATTATGGAACAGATTGGAGGTTCTATTTGGGAATAAAGAATATTGTGAATATTTCATGCAGGAGGCCGAACAGATAGAGCTAGAAGAGAAGCCATAAGAAGATCAAGCTTATTATTATGAAGAGTCTTCTACAAAAGTATTTGCAGAAATTTATGTTCCATTAATTGAAGATGATGTCTACTCCATTTCAGATTTATTTTCTGAAATTCATGTGGAATAGATATGGCATGCATCTTAGGAGTCACATACAGACACTTTTGCATGCACCATGCATGCATCTCAAGAGTAAAAAAGGGAGCCTTGCATATCAGACACCATTATGATATTTTCTGAGAAAAATTTGTAGAAACAAATTGGATATTTGAATTCCTCTCAGGAAAATATCCAATTTTGAAAAACAAATCATCTGAAACGGAGTCCAGAAAGTGAAGTTATGATCGTTTTAAAATCAACAAAATTTCAACATTTTTCTGGAAACGGCTGCACGGTTTTCAAAATTTCATCCAAAATTTATTTGGATATTATTCATTACAAGAAGATAAAGTCGATATGTGTGGAAATATAAATGATGCATATACTTCATTAGATCCGTGCAAACATTTACATCTTCAACAAAATCTTCAAAGAGAACAAACTTGCACAGTTGCAAGGTCTTCTTGGAGTGAAGGACATGGTTTCTTAGCAACTATCTTTTGTTCCTTATAATTTTTTATTTTATGCATTGCAATTTGAGGGGTAGTTTTGTTCCCATGAGGTTTTCCCTCTTTCCTTGTTTAGTTCAGTGTATCTTTTGTATTTCGGTACCTAACATGGCCTCGTAACCGAGACCCATTCTTTATTTTCAACATAGTGATGTTCAGGGAGGTTGTTGGAGTTACTTCACACACACCTAGGATTTATTTTTACTAAGGTTATTCCTTGTTTATTAGTCATAATTAGTCATTATCCAGTCTCCGATATTTTAGGGGAGAATATTCCACCTGGAAAATATTCTCTTTTAGTTGACACTTCAGTTTGACTAGTTGAGTTGAGTTTAGATGTTGCATTGGTTTTGTCA
>JASDQU010683361.1:0-11392 GCA_032191745.1 Picea mariana
TTTGACGGACTGCTCTCCAAACCTTGTGAAAGAGTCTGTGTCTCATGATCTAAAGATCCGTGAGGCTCTGCGCAGTGAGGATCGAGTTGCTCTGATACCATGATAAATTGTGAAGGACAGAGAAATGCAGAGAGAAAAGAATAGTATATTCAAATGTATGAAGAAGTACAGAACAGAACTGAAGAGCTTCAGAAGTGCGTTACACAATAGGAAATAGATGAGCTTATATATGCTCAAAGCAAGACAGAAATAGAAAGTACAACTGTCCAGTATAGCTGGCAGTGTACGGTTAGTCTGTTGAGGATACAATGTATTTAACACAAACAACAATACCCGTAGGACATGGAACCATGTCGCCTAATTCTTCAGGATCTAGGTACTAGCTCAGTCACATAATTTATGACTGATAAATGCGAAAGGACTATAATAGCTAAAGGCAGATTTTGACACCCGTAACTGTAACTTTTAATGCCTAACTATAAACCTACTTTACCTGTAACCCTAACTCCAAATCAAGAAACCCTAACCCCAAACCCAAAACAAAACAGTGAAAAAAACCTTAACTGTAACCCTAAAGCTAAAACAGTGAAAACAAAAAAAACTAACAAAATATATCCCAAATCAAATATAAATATAGCTAATCTTGTTGAAGCTGCTCCTCTGATGGTTCGGCAAGAGGGACTTGAGGCTTACAGGATATTAAAATGTCCTACAAACGAAGGGGTTGTCTAAACTATTTATGCGTAGACCAAACCGCAGATCTATATAATTATTGTATCTTTCCTCCCTATTGAAGTTCGTCAATTGCTCTTTGTCATTTTTCTCCGAGCGTAAATATGTACCTACCTAAAGATGTCTATGCAAACCTATAATACTCAGCAACCTTCGAGACTGGAATAGCTCTCCAACTTCGACAGCAGGAACAAATTTTATATGATTCTAGCAAAGATTTCGCCAAAGAAATTTCAGTTTATCCGATGCATGGTTGAACACTTTTATGGTTTTCGGATCATCCTCTTTGTAGATCTTTCCTCTTTACGTGCTAGTCTCTAGACTAAATCATGGAACTTTGACACCACTGACTTCCTTTCACGGGCCTCTTTGTAGGAGACATCTTCAACCTCTTTCCTATTGAATTTGGAAATAAATGTGTCCTTTGGTTCGTTTCTCTCTTATCGCTTGCGACGGGCTCCTCAGTTCGATTTGGTGGGATCAAACTTGAGTTTTCCTCTTGAGATTCACAGTCCCGTTCGTTGGCACCAACACGATCAGGAATGTCTCCTAAAGGTTTAGCAACTGTTTCACCCGTTGTCTCTGATAGTCCAAATATTAAACTTTTCTCTTTCTTTCAATTACCCCGGCGTCTGCTCAACCTTTGACAATAGGGCATTCAGGAGGTAACCTTATGTCAAAGGTTGACCGGACGCCAGGGGTATTGCAAGAAAGAGGAAAGTTGAATACTTGGACTATCAGAGATGAAACAGATTCTACAAAAATTTAGGAGACATGCCTCATCATGTCGGTGCCAATAAATGGGACTGTGAGTTTCAAGAGGTAAACTCGAGTTCGAGCCCACCAAATCGAACTGAGGAGCCCCGCTCAAGCAAAAAGGAAAAAATAACCAAAGGAAGCATTTAGTCCAAATTCTAGGTCCGTGAAAGGAGGACAGTTGTGTCAAAGTTCCATGATTTAGTCCAAAGACAGGTACATAAAGAGGAAAGATTCGATAATGAAAGACGATCTGGAAACCATAAAAGTGTTCGACCATGCATCAGATAAACTGAAATTGCTTTGGCGAAATATTTGCAAGAATCATATAGGATTTGTACCCGGTGTCGAAGTTGCAGATGTGTGGCTGGAACACATCTAAAGGCTGGAACAAATATTTGCAAGAATCATATATATCTAAAGCCTGCACATGGTGTCACTGGCTCCTAGCGTGGTTGGTGTTAGTGATTATTAAGAAAGTATTGATCACAGAGTGTTGGAATATAACTACCACTTGTTTTAGGTGTGATTGTGCTTATTATAATTACTTGTCATTAATTAAAGTTTAATTCTATTTAGAATAGTTTTTTAGTCTTTTAAAAAGTTGTTTGAATTAGTTGAATTTGTGAGATTCTCATACTTCTAAATTGGTGTGAGGTTGAGCATACCAAATAAATTGTGTGATGAAGGTAGTTTGTATATTTTAAAATTGTGTATTTATATGTACACTAATTTTGTATTTAATAGAACATCATCACAAATTTGGTATAAAAATAATGTTTACTCTCTCATTTCCTATCACAAAAATGTAATAATCTACCCAAGGTGGGAAGAGTCATCAGAGCTCACTCCAGGGAATGCAACCCTTTGGAATAGCTGGAGAAAGAAACAGTTAGATTAATCCGATCATGTCAGCAATTAGCCTATGGGTATAAGTATGGTGAGCTCTATAACGTACAACATTCCTTGTCAGAAAAAGGACGAGCAGGATATCGGGTGTATAAATTCATACCAATGCAGAAACGAGATCAACCTCCTCTAGCTTCTCACATAGTTAGGTTTGGGGGCAGCTTGCAAGGTAAGAAAACAAGTGTAATCAATGAAGACATCGTGGAAGGATGAGACCTAGACAATGTCTGCACTATTGATGATTTCAAATACCTCCTCACTATGGAATATCCATATTGGCTCCCTAAACCACGGTCGCTAGAACGATGTTGTTGTATTGGACGATACACTGATTATGGGATCCGTCTTGTTCTAGAATAAATGTAGGGGAATTCTCTTACAGAGCCAATGGGACACTCATTAAAGATATGATAGTAGGATATGATAGTAGAGTATGAGTGTGGACTTAAATGCAGATATCCACCAACTTGCACAAATAGGGTTTCTCAACATGGGTTGAAGCATAAGATTGAGATTTTGAGGACACCAAGGAAGGATTTGGGAGTTCGGACATTGGAATTCATACATGCAGGAGCATTTATTATTTTGTGAAAAAGGTAATATATATTGCTCCTAGAAGACCTTAATGAATAAGTTTATTTTTCCAATTTCGTCTCTATCCATGGAAGGAAATTTCGGGTGACCTGCGAGGAGTGGTCAACTTCCAGCCTCTCCTTTTCAACTAGTTGGGGATAAGGGTTAGAAAGTGGACACATCTAGATCTGGGAATGTGGAGTGCAAACATATTTTCTTGGCATGTTTTACATAATCACCATGAGAAAGATACTGTTAGAATTGTAAATGCGGAAAACACAATTCACATATGATAATTAACAATCACACACATAGAAACGCAAGGATTTTATGTGGTTCACCCAAACATTGAGCTACGTCCACCAAGCATAGGGATCAGTTGTCTTATTATTCAGATCATGGAGATTTTGTATACATTTACAAGAAATTGATTATTAAATGAAATCTCTATCCATATTATAACTTGGTCTATTTGGTTGTAACCAACGTAGAATAATAGGATCCAAATCTATCATTGAAGGAATTTGTTGTCACCAAATCCCAACAATATCCACATTGACAACAATTAACATGATACCTTGCTCCCTCCTTTTGTTCATCACCTTTTTTGCAAGCCAAGAGAAGCCAAGCACCACTAGAGATTCTCTAATAAAACCAGTTCCATGATCTCACCTGTGTGACTTGCACGAGTTTGGATTTCCTGAAGGGTCACTCCACCTCCAACATGTTTTTCACAACTATGTTGTGAGACATATTTAGTGATAAATCTCCTCCTATCCAAAACACCTATAAAATATACATTACAATTATCATAGACCCTCTTAGTGTAACCATTATAGGTGACATTTGTGTTTCTCAAACGCTGAAGCACCCATTTCACTGCAACACCTGAATCTGTCACGTATCTGAAAACATCATTAGCATGTGAAACATCTGGTTTTAACTCATTCATCACATACAACAGACCTCCTACTGAACTTACACGAGACATACCATTTTCTTTTTTATAGACATGCCCTATGCTTGAAGAAAACTTATAATGGAAATCAAGAGGGATAAAGATTGGTTTTACAATGTTCATACTGAACTCCAACCACAACCTACCATTACCATCTTTGTGTACTTCCATGTCCATAATTTGTTTTGCTGCTGCTTCATCCCTCATCTGAATCGTCGTGTCCACCTGAGTCATTTTATTACTGATTTTATCCCATGCTTCGGCTTGCATCGAGCATATCATCAACAAATAACATCAAGATTGTGAATGTACTATAAACTGTATAGTCATTCCTACCCTTTGAAAAATTATGACTCACTATGAAGGATTCAAACCTCTTGTTTATTTTTCTTGGTACCAATAGGCCATTCAATGAATTATCTAGCAAGAAAACAAATTTACTATTGTGATCTTGAATCAACCCTTTTGGTTGTTCCATACATATCATATCTCTGTCAATGATGACCTTGTCAGAAGTAGGATCCCATAGGCAACATCCTTATATACCATCATCATAACTTGCAGAGACATAAAACAAGCAGGAATTCAAAAACAAAGATTTTAAGTCTGGAACTGATTTACCACTTACCAGTACCTACAATTATTTATTTTTATTATGACCTTGATGTTTTTTCCATAAACAAGAATATACATATGTCACTTCATATGCTACTTCAGTACTCTCTTCCATCTTATAAATGATATCAACCTTTGTTTCCTTCATCACTACTAAACTATCTTTTGACACTGTGAGTGCTCCACATTGACCTGTATACTTATATCCAAAAAAATCCAACACTTCCAATGAAATAAAATTTGATTTAAGCTCAGGTACATATCTAACATTCATTAATTCCCTAACAATACCATCGAACATCCTGATTCTAATACTCCCAACCCTAACAGTTTTACAAGGAATACCATTCCCCATAAACACTACACCCTCATCAACATGTCTGAGCACAATTTCTATGTGAGCACATGTGGTGGGAGGCACCTGAATCTAACTTCCATTCTTCTTGATATTGTAAATTACTAGAAACATATAAAACTTGATCATTCATACTTAAATTTGGTACAGCCAAATTTTCTTCCTTCGTAGAGTTTTCCTCGGATTCCTTTCTCTTCCAACAATCTTTCTTGAGATGTCATGTTTTGCCATAGTACCATCATTTTGATTTACCCTTTCTGTTTCTTGAATTAGATCGAGAAAAACTTCTCTCATTCTTCTCTTTAGTTCGACCTATGATTAGCATTGCCTCTGAAGTTGAGGTTTCTTGACTAGATTTTCTCCTCATCTCCTCAGCCAACAAAGCTCCCACAAGAGAGTCATAATCTAAAACATATGTTGAGCTAAAACTAATAGAGGTGACTAGATTATTCCAAGACTCGGGCAACAAAGACAATAGTGTAATATTCTTATCCTCATCTTTGAATTTAACTTTCATACTAGTCAATTGAACTATAAGGGCATTGAACGTATCTAAATGGTCAACAACTTTTGTACCTTATTTCATCCACAAATTGTCCAGTAGATTCTACTCATCAAGGACTTCATCATATAGACTTTCCAACTTGCTCCATAAGCCTGATGTTGTATCCTCTCCTACGATATTCAACAAAACATCATTCGCCAGACATAAACGAATGGTACTAAGAGCTTTTGCATCCAGATCTTCCCATTCTCATTTTTTCATAGCTATTGGTTTCTTTGACTAGCTTGCCAATGCTTTTTGCAACCCTTGTTGCACCAGTAAATCCCGCATCTTGAGCTTCAAGAGCTCAAAGTTGTTTTTATTGCTGAACTTTTCAATTTCAAACTTCCAACTCTACATCTTAGCCATTAGCACAAAAATCTCCTAATGTCCACTGCTTGTAAAATCTTTTTAAATATGAAAGAATAATAAATAAAGTTAAATGTGGATCCTTAATAATAAAGTTAAAGGTTAGCCACAAAAGGTTTAAAATAGTAAAAATATATATAATTTCCATAAAACTTTTTTAATTTACTTTATACCTTAAAATTTTCATAGATTCAACCAAGTGACTCTTTAATTTAAAACACTTTTTACTTTAATTAACTCCTCCACCTTTACTTTTCCAAAGAATCATACCTTAAAATTTCCAAGAAGAAAATCATGGGCATTTGTTTAAGAGGAGTGAAGTGAAGCAATCTTGAAAGATCTACGCACTGTTCCTCATACTCAACCACAACGATTTTAGTATTTGTGCACGAGGCATGTAGAAATCGACGCAACCTTCGAGAGGAGGGACCTACGTCGATGTAGAGATTGATGCACCTCACACAGATGTTGTTGTTGCTCCGAAATTTGATGCTCTTGACACTTCTCCTCCAACTAGCTTCTTATACCACTTGTTAGAATTGTAAATGCGGAAAACACAATTCACATATGATAATTAACAATCACACATAGAAACACAGGGATTTGAGGTGGTTCACCCAAATGTTGGGCTACGTCCACCAAGCATAGGCATTGGCTGTCTTATTATTCATATCAAGGAGATTACAGTAGACTTGCAAGTTCTCAGTGCAAGAAACTAATTATTAAATGCAATCCCTATCCATATTATAACTTGGTCTACTTGGTTGTAACCAAAGCAGAATAATAGTATCCAAATTCATCATTGAAGGAATTAGTTGTCACCAAATCCCAACAGAGATTCCTCACATTTTGTTGTTTTCTCAAAACAATGAGTCCATAACCACATTTTTGAAGAAACTAGAAGCATAAGCAAATTGTGGATAAACACTCTGTTTAGGAAGTAAAACTGAATGGAGAACCATGGTACAATGTGTATTACCCGTTCTTCAGTCTGCCAGCTGAGCACTGCTAGAAGGATTGTACAATACACGTTTTAGGTACTGTCCTTTCTTAGAAGCCTTCTTAAGAAATTTCATGCATACATTCTTCAACCAAGAAGAGTGAATCGTAAGCTATTAATATAATTTTTTCTTTACTTTATCTTTTCAGACATTCAATAGATATACATGTCTGTGCTTCTAGTAAATTTATAAATCTTCAGTATTCTAGAAAATTGCAAAATTTATTTTTACTCACATTTAAGGAAACCTCCTGAGCTGTCCTGATTTCTTGTTAGGAAACGCATCTCCAAGATTTGTATTTCAAACAGCATTCATATATTTAACACAACGAATGATGGATTAACACAACAGGTTATTCATTTTGTTGAATAAATTTAAAATCCAGCTGAACAAACGAACGAATTACTTAATAGCATACCTAAAACCCAGATGGTTATTCATTGTGCCTTTTTTACCTGCCGTACCAAAATGCAAGATATCTAAAGAGGACTTCAACAGCTCCGACTTTGCAAGAAGAGGAGGAAGGGTTGTAAATGCCTGGTTCAATATCGATAAAACACCATCCCTCCATCCTGTAGGAATTCTTCACCTTGGCCCCGCAGCTACCATTTAACCATGTATACAACATCAGAATGTTAGCGTTCCACTGACTCACTCGTATATTGAAGGATTATTTTCATATGTAAAATATTGCACTGAATTAATTACCATATCAATTTCATCTGTGTTTCTAACTTGATTTCCAAGCTCTTCATCTGTGTCAATAACTTGATATCCTCAAACTCAGATTTGGAATAGCCTCCTTCTCAGCATGTTGGTTGTATTTAAATCGCACCGACGCATCACATCCCTGAAACCATTTTCATTTACCAAATTCTTTGAGATTGATGGCCCATGCGGCAGAAACGCATATGCGGATATACAATAACGCTTTGATTAAGGGACAAAAATCGAAACGGCTCTAAATTGGTCTGGTTACACCGTCGGGGCAAAAATCGAAACGGCAATAACGCTTCGAAACGGCAAAAATCGAAACGGCACTAAATGTAAATGGTGTGGTTGGTTACAGCCGCGTAGGGTTAGTAAAAACTCCCACGTGCAGTTATCAAATACTCCGCGCGCAGTGACTGTTGTTAATAACTTGATCGGTTATTTAGTATACTAATCACGTTAATGACTTTAAGATGAAGTTGAAGTATAAAATGTTGTAATGAAATGTTAAACTCTACCTTTGGAGTAACTATGAAATGACGCTACATTCTGTAAATGGTTGATGGTAATAATACCCAATGTGAAATCTATAACCTTTGAATTGTTGATCTTGTAGAGTTTGTCTCTAAATCAAGATGGTAATCCTTTTCCTAGAAACAGAAGCAGTCTAAATCAAGATGGTAATCATTTTCCTAAAAACAGAAGCAGGCATGTTGGTGAGGATGTATATATTCCAAGCATGCAATATATTACTTATTATGTTAGTGAGGATGAGTTTGTGTCTAAATCAAGATGGTAATTCTTTTTCCAAAAACAGAAGTTCCAAGCATGCAATATATTACTTATTATGTGTATTATTGGAAGACATATTACTTATGGGGAATATTTGTAAGAGAAGGAGATTACATGAGAGCTAAACTTATGCCATATATGTGATAACATATTCTGAAATATACTCATTTTGGGAGTGTAAAAATTAGATATGGCTTTTGTGGTTGTTATATGACTTGGGACTAAGTTTAAATATGTATGTATGTATGAGAATTTGAAATTGACTTTTTGACAATGGTGATTTTATCAAATATAAAGATTTTTAACAATTTGTTATTGTGATATTTATTCTTCAACTTATTTTTATATGAATAATTTTATAAATTAATAATATAATACACTTTAAATTTTGAATTTTTAAGTCTCCCATTCTGAAACAATGTGCACATACATCACTTATTTGATATTATTAATGATACATCATTCTACACTATTAATTGAATGGTGGAGTGTTGGGATACATCTATTTGGCATTTAATCCAAATATGACATTATAGCAACATTAAGATCAACTCGTATATGAATAATTTTATAAATTAATAATATAATACATTTTAAATTTTGAACTTTTAAGTCTTCCATTCTAAAATAATGGGCAAATATATCACTTATTTGGTATTATTAATGATGTATCTTTAATTCTGTTAATGAGAGCATATCAACTTTTTCGAGGGATTTGACTAGTTTTTGAGGTCATGGTCAATTTTTAAGGTCATGGTCAATCCTATCCCCAAGGAATTTGAACTTGTGATCTATTAGGAGGAAACATATGTTCTTAACTATTAAGCCTACTCAAGATGTATGTTATAATAATCATTTAAAATATTATTAAAAACAAGAATTCAATAATGTTAAGAGTTATAATTCATTTAAAAATTTTAAATATAATTTTTAAATAAATAAATCTTTAAACAATGTTGTAATAATCCTTTAAAATATTATTAAAAGGAAAAATTCAATAATATTAAGAGTTATAGTCCATTTAAAAGAAACTTGAGGTTTGAAAGTGTCATTCTTGAATAATAGAGTCATCATTTTACTAAATATGTAAATATCGCATATGAGAACTCATAAATTATGAAATTAAGATATGAAATTCAAATTTACTTTTGTATCAAAATTAATTAAATTTACTGATGTGTGATTTGCAAAATGATATATTTTAAAACTACTTACTTAAAATATGCCTTATTTAATTTTTATTTATTCATTATTTTTTGTTTGATAATTTTAATTATATATTTATATATATATATATATATATATATATAGTATCATTTATTTAAATACAATATTTTTCCTTTTATGTATAAAAATTTAGGGAAATGACTAATTATGTTATGTTTTTTTTTTTTAAGTAAAAAAGGGTTGGAGCCTATTATATTACCATAAATAGAATACATAGCTGTTAGTGATGCCAGCTGTCCCACCTGAGCAGGAAACCGGGACAGCTGGGCATCTTTGTCCATGTGTCACCCAATTTGCAGAATTAGCAAAATTAACAAAATTGACGTTACTACGTCCTGCCCGAAGGAAACCAGGACTAACAGTCACGAGCATGGAACTGGTTCGTCTACCTAGAGCTAAGAAATACTGATAGCTAGCTATCCTAAGGCATACATTATAATAACAAAACCAAAAGCAAATTCTAGTTCTGAACATTAGGTGACCTCTGAACCGGGATATTTGTCCTCGTCCACAGAATGCTTCCATCTTGCTGGGAATGAGTAAGCTTGTGCACAAGTTGAACACTATTTCTTTGGCAGAGTTCTGGAATGTTCCGCAAAGAACATGTCAAGCCGCTGATCCATTCACATGAGGCGGAAGATCTGATCTTCCAGCATATTTCTCATCTCAAAGACGAGATTGAGGTATCCCCAATCAACTGAAGGTGGTTGTTCCGGGCAGTGGCTGTCCATAAACTCCTCGCTGGTGGTCGCTTTTGCTTCCTGCGTCTTGTGCCCCTCCGCTTCCTTGGTGGGTTCGGGAGGAACCTCTTCTTCCACATAGCAGGGGGAGTAAGGCTTCTCTACACTGGTGTCATGAGGGTTGAGTGTGCTGCTTGCCGGCTGTGGTTTGCTATCCGAGCCAAAGTTCGAGCTTGGATTCCAATTTTCCGGTACCATGAACAGGGTATGCTTAGGAGGTCTTTCCAGGCCTCCTTCCAGGATTACCTCCTCTACGTATGCCATTGGAGGCGTGCGTGGTCTATTCCTGTGCCTCCCGGCGGCCATCGCCATTGCTTTCTCAAAGTTCTTCTTTCTCTTGCGCCGCGACTCCGCCGTGTACCATGCCGCTCCCCTTCACGGTTTCCCTCTGATTCGGGGCATGGTGAGGTTTCAGTGAATTATTTGTGTCCTGCCAACTGAAGTCGAGTTGCTACTGAGGATGGGAGAGGTTGCTGAGAGCGGCCACTGCCCCAATGGAATGGGAGAGAGACTGCTACAGTTCTACTTCACCTGTGGAGAGGAGGCCTCCAGGAGCGACCTGTTGCTTGGTCTCGAAACTTGAACAATGAGCGCGAATGAAAAACTAATCGCCATAACTAAAACAATCACCGTAGCCATTAAAGTCTACTGGATAGTGCGTTGGTGGTGGGTACCCTTCCCTTGCGCGAGGGGCCTCGTCGTTTGAATGCACCTGAGCGTAATCATGTCGAGTTATTGTCCGAGGTGATGTGAGCCAGTGGATGCATTAACGCTGCATCCCGGCTCACTCCCGTGTGGCAGCATTGCGCCCCGTGTCACCCCATCCGGGGAATAAAGATCGCTAGTGGCTAAGGCTTGATACCAAGTTAGGATCTCTGGAGCTGGTGAGCCTTGGCCATCCCAGCAGAAGTGTTCCTCGCCCATTTCAACTGCCTCGTTTGCTAACCGATCTGCCACTTTATTTACTTCTCGTTTCACATGGGAGGTAGTGATGCTGAGATGCGGTTGAAGGTGGTGACTGAAGTCTGCGAGCAGGCCATAGAGTCTCCATCTTGGTGAGATTTTATCAGGGTTGCATCCGTGGAGGATTTTGGTGGCTAGCCTTATGAT
>JASDQU010683361.1:13290-36971 GCA_032191745.1 Picea mariana
TTGATTTCCAAGCTCTTCATCTGTGTCAATAACTTGATATCCTCAAACTCAGATTTGGAATAGCCTCCTTCTCAGCAGGTTGGTTGTATTTAAATCGCACCGACGCATCACATCCCTGAAACCATTTTCATTTACCAAATTCTTTGCATGCGAGATTGATGGGCCATGTGGCAGAAACGCATATGCGGATATATAACAACGCTTTGATTAAGGGACAAAAATCGAAACGGCAATAACGCTTTTGATTAAAGGGCAAAAATCGAAACGGCACTAAATGTAAATGGTCTGGTTGGTTACAGCCGCGTAGGGTTAGTAAAAACTCCCACGCGCAGTTATGAAATACTCCGCGGGCAGTGATTGTTGTTAATAACTTTATCGGTTATTTAGTATACTAATCACGTTAATGACTTTAAGATGAAGTTGAAGTATAAAATGTTGTAATGAAATGTTTAACTCTACCTTTGGAGTAACTATGAAATGACGCTACATTATGTAAATGGTTGATGGTAATAATACCCAATGTGACATCTATAACCTTTGAATTGTTGATCTTGTAGAGTTTGTCTCTAAATCAAGATGGTAATCCTTTTCCCAAAAAAGAAGCAGTCTAAATCAAGATGGTAATCATTTTCCTAAAAACAGAAGCAGACATGTTGCTGAGGATGTGTATATTCCATGCATGCAATATATTACTTATTATGTTGGTGAGGATGAGTTTGTCTCTAAATCAAGATGGTAATTCTTTTCCAAAAACAGAAGTTCCAAGCATGCAATATATTACTTATTATGTTGATGAGGATGTGTATTATTGGAAGACATATTACTTATGGGGAATATTTGTAAGAGAAGGAGATTACATGAGAGTTAAACTTGTGCCATATATGTGATAACATATTCAGAAATATATTCATTTTGGGAGTGTAAAAATTAGATATGGCTTTTGTGGTTGTTACATGACTTGGGACTAAGTTTAAATATGTATGTATGCATGAGAATTTGAAATTGACTTTTTGACAATGGTGATTTTATCAAATATAAAGATTTTTAACAGTTTGTTATTGTGATATTTATTCTTCAACTAATTTTTATATGAATAATTTTATAAATTAATAATATAATACACCTTAAATTTTGAATTTTTAAGTCTCCCATTCTTAAACAATGTGCACATACATCCCTTATTTGGTATTATTAATGATACATCATTCTACACTATTAATTGAATGGTGGAGTGTTGGGATACATCTATTTGGCATTTAATCCAAATATGACATTATAGCAACATTAAGATCAACTCTTATATGAATAATTTTATAAATTAATAATATAATATATTTTAAATTTTGAACTTTTAAGTCTCCCATTCTAAAACAATGTGCATATATATCATTTATTTGGTATTATTAATGATGTATCTTTAATTATGTTAATGAGAGCATATCAACTTCTTCAAGGGATTTGACTAGTTTTTAAGGTCATGGTCAATCGGCTCCCCAAGGGATTTGAACTTGTAATCTATTAGGAGGAAACATATGTTCTTAACTATTAAGCCTACTTAGCAGAGTCATATAATTTATGACTGATAAACATCGAAAGGGTAAAGGAAAATTCTGAAAACAGTAACTACGAGCCAACGACCTTCAAGCTTGCAGTGATCTATCGATCGAGATTGATACCCATTGCCTTATTCTTATTTCGGCAACGCCATCCAAATTGTTAGCACCAAAGTCACAGCAGGGGAGTTGTTGGCCTGCGATATCTGTTCTGCAGCATGGTTGTTGAACTACATCATATCGCCACACCGCAACGGAAACATTAGGAAGTTGGATAGAACGAGCTAGGTAGGAACAAATAAATGAATGATTCAGTTAGGACTCTCGACCTAAGATCTCTTGACGCAGAAATGAGTGCCCTGAGTGCTTTCTCCAACTATTCAGAGAGGAAGACGGAGAAGACACAGAGGTTGGGGAATGAAACACTCCACGCTCATGTAGAAAATGAAACGCTTAAACACGGTAAGCTCAAAGGTTAATCATTAAAACATGGTAATCCCAAAGGCTAATCATTTAAAGGTGGCAATCATATGGTGCTACAGTAATTTCTTAATATGATTAGGTAAATGTTAAAAAGTAAACATCTTAACTCATGCATTCAAAAATACAATAAAGTTATCAAGAATAAATCACATTCATTCATTTGAGAGGATTGTTAGCCATCAGATTGGAATTTTAAATTAAAAGGTGATTAATTGTGCCCATCTCCAATAGGTATACGCCCAAGGGATTTGAACTTGTAATCTATTAGGAGGAAACATATGTTCTTAACTATTAAGCCTACTCAGGATGTATGTTGTAATAATCATTTAAAATATTATTAAAAACAAGAATTCAAAAATGTTAAAAGTTATAATTCATTTAGAAAATTTAAATATAATTTTTAAATAAATAAATCTTTAAACAATGTTGTAATAATCATTTAAAATATTATTAAAAGGAAAAAATCAATAATATTAGGAGTTATAGTCCATTTAAAAGAAACTCGAGGTTTGAAAGTGTCATTCTTGAATAATAGAGTCATCATTTTACTAAATATGTAAATATTGCATATCAGAACTCATAAATTATGAAATTAAGATATGAAATTCAAATTTAATTTGTGTTTACTAAATATGTAAATATTGCATATGAGAACTCATAAATTATGAAATTAAGATATGACATTCAAATTTAATTTGTGTATGAAAATTAATTAAACTTATTGATAGTGTTATTTGCAAATTGATATATTTTAAAATTGCTTAAAATGTGTCTTATTTATATTTTATTTATTTATTATCTTTTGTTTGGTAATTTTATTGTAAAATTAAGATATGAAATTCAAATTTACTTTTGTATCAAAATTAATTAAATTTATTGATCGTGTTCTTTGCAAAATGATGTATTTTAAAACTACTTACTTAAAATATGTCTTATTTAATTTTTATTTATTTATTATCTTTTATTTGATAATTTTAATTATATATATATATTGTATCATTTATTTGAATACAATATTTTTCCTCTTATGTATAAAAATTTAGGGAAATGACTAATTATGCTATGTTTATAAGTAAACAATTATCTTAATTTTTCTTGAAAAGAGATTTGTAAACTAATGTTCTTTTTAATCAATAATTGTTTATGTTACTATTGAAAAATGAGATTTGCAAACTAGTGTTATTTTTAATCAATAATAATCATTGTAATTTCTACTTTGGTAAATAGTTTGATTCCTTGGATCAAAGCCACGGAAATAGTGTTCTATGAGCCTTAAATCACGGTCCACCTTCAAAGTTACCATATGATAATATGCTATTATCTTTATATTTGATCCACGGAAATAGTGTTCTATGAGCCTTAAATCACGGTCCACCTTCAAAGTTACCATATGATAATATGCTATTATCTTTATATGTTAAGGGTAAAGGGATAGTTATAAGATGATGTGAAATTACCATGATATGCTATTAAGTTTCTATGTTAAGGGTAATGTGATCGAGCCAAGTCCATGTATTTATTTATAGACTAGACCATAAGGTTTTCGTATTACCATGCGAGAATATGCTATTAAGTTTCTATGTTAAGGGTAATGTGAGAGTGTCAAGTCTATGTATTTTCTAGACCATAGGTTTTTGATATTGGTAGGTATTATTATTTAGTTAATTGTAACAAATTTATGATTTTTTTTTTTTTCTAATGAAAAGTATAGTAGGAATTGAATTTTATAGTAAAAAAAGATAGAGAAAAACAAGTTACATTTAGAAGTAATTATGATATCAAAAATACCACAACTTGTTTATAGATTCAGAAAGTTATTTGTGCAGCTTGAGTGGGTCTAATGGTTAAGAAAATCTATTTTTTCCTTGGAGGTCACATGTTCAAAACCAAAGGGGGTAGAATATGTGCATGTTTCAGTGCTTAAATGAGTATGTTATGTGGCACTCTCACTCTCACTTTTAGGCTACAGAGTGGGATGTATTATATTCCCCAAGAGGATCCCAATGCCTAAAATTTTATGTCAATTGGGTTTAGCTTGGGTGGTTTACATTTATCTTGGTGGGTTAGATCGAGTGGATGATTGTTTTGAAATGTATTATATTCCCCAAGAGGATCCCAATGCCTAAAATTTTATGTCAATTGGGTTTAGCTTGGGTGGTTTACATTTATTTTGATGGGTTAGATTGAGTGGATGATTGTTTTGAATTACAAGCAGAAGGTTATGGGGTGAACTCCTTGGGTTGGTTCTCTCTCTATATATATTATTAGGCGTCGCTCAATGTCCATGTTGGGTTATGTTGTCAAAAATGCAACCAAAAAATTATCCTCTAAATGAGATGTGTATTACATTGAAAAACAATTAGAAAGTTATTTGGGAAATAGTTGATAAAATATGAAACAAGGTTGTGAAAAATAAATAAAAATTTAGCAAGAGAAATAACTAAATATTGAATATGTAAAAGAGGTTCAAATTACCAACACATTTGTAATAATTAAGTTGTTGAGATTGGTCCTTGGGAACCTAATATACCATAATACTTAGTTGGGAAAATAGTGCTAACTCAATAGATGATGCAATAGAGGTTGACACCTATTTTCGAGATTTTAGGGACAGAATTTAGGTGAATAGAGAAAAATGTTGCTAAATTAATAAATTGAAGGTATTAAGGCACGTAAACCCTCGCTCCAATGAGGAAAGGATATTGAAGGATAAATGTAGTTTGGACATGTTGAAAGGGACTAGGTAATAGAGAGTCAATTCCACTGTGATATAACGAATAACCATACACTATTTAAATCCATCGTTGGCCTCAATATGCAACTATAAAATGTACAGATGAACAAATGGAATTATGTTGGTTAGTTAGTGAGTCATTTGGTGTACTGAGGTAGCTATGTTGAGCTACTGTTGTCGTTAATATTTTTCTTGGTTGGGTCTATATTAGAGTTTTTTTTTCTTGTAAGAATTTTATATTCTACTATGTAGGTTGTTGAGAAAGGAATTTGAATTTTTTTCCTTTACCAAATAATGTATTTGGTTTTGATAGAAATAATTGGAATCATGGCATCCCTTCAAGTCTATTTTCTTTTCTAATTTATATGAATGATGTTTATACATGATTAGATGTAATTTATGATGTTTATGATTGATCTTTCAAGAACCATATATATTATGTCTCATCAAACTATGGTAGTTGAATGTGATAGAAATAGAGAACATGTAACGATGTTTCAGTTGGTAATTAGAATTACTATCAGACGATTTTGAGTAATGCCCTCATTTTTTGTATAATTCTTTGTGTTATACCAATGCCCTTGCAATACCCCTTAGGTAATGATTTCCTTATAACCAAGGGATTGATATGTCACCTCTAGGTTAAAACACCTATATTGGAAACCTAGCTGAACCTTGGGTTTTCATTTTGAACAATCAATTTTCAGATCAATTTTACAAGGATTTGATTGTCGAGGATGAATTTTTTATGCCCTTAATTTTTTATGATATTTTATGTAGTTGTGAATGAAATAAAAACATATGTAATAAATTCCTTAAAACGTAGATTTCATATCCTTCCTTTCCAACATATATATGTGCATTTCACTTTTAGGTGTTAGGGTCTACTAAATTCATATGTTGTGAGGGTTAGATTGAGACCACCGAACATGGATTAGATGGAAATAATAACTATTCCCAATTGACACTCCCTCCATATCTAGGAATGCATGTTTGAGAAACACCAAATAATGTTTTCAAAGGATTGAAATCATTTTACTTTTGTGGTGCAATGTTTGGCCTGTAGTGGGAATCTAATGTTGGTGTAATTGATTCACAAACTCTTCTCATATTAGAAATCAAATTTATGAGTTTAGTTGATGATATCACATACCCATATTCCTCCCTTGGCCATCAAGACACTCAATTAAAAGTTCATTTCCTTTACTAACCACCTATTAGGATAAATTTTAACTTTAAAAACACTATCACCTAGAATTCATTTGTAGATAAAACAAACATTTCATATTTTGAATTCATGGAATACCCATTGAATTAATGATGCAAGAGCATTGCTCAAACTCATCACATGTCAGTTGTCTATCACGTTGGTGCACAGTCAAAGGATGGGAGAGGTGCCAACACTCTCATTTTTCCCGAAGAAATTTAAATGTGATTAAGGAAATTTAATGATGTCTAGATGGAAGAGCCAAGCCCTACTTTTTCACAAGTTGTAGATGAAGTTGCCTTAAGTGGTTGATGGTAGTAAGGATCTAGACCCGATTCAAGATAGATTCCCACTCATTGTAATCTACCCCATTAGATAATTATTTTGAATCATGATTAAACACCACTAGGGTAGCTTGGAGGGAAATCTCATTGAGCCCCTACTGTATAAATATTTGTATTGTATGCCTAGTAGAGGTTGTTGATAGAGGCAGTTGAAGATCGATGAAAAATGATTGTAAGCGAAGAGGAGAGTTGAGAGTCGAGACTCAGTTACAGTCTGGATTCCTACACTGTAATTGACATTATGTCATTAATATAATAGAACAAGTTTCATTATTTGTAATTTCCTATGTGATGGAAGTTATTGATGAATGCCATTTTTTTTTATTGGTATGTTTATGTTGTAGATGTGTATGTTAGATTTGATCTGTGGCGATAGAGATATAACCATCTATCTATGAGTTCACTAAAATAGTTTTGGGTTCTTTAGGTTAAACTTAAGGAGTGCATTGAGTAGGTGTGAGAGCACATAGGACCAACACATTCTGGATTGTTGGAGGAATTGAGGAAAAACACAGAGTTGTTGAATACTCTAAGGGAAGAGTTCTCTGCAAGTGTGCATTGATCAGGAGTCAGAACTTGCCTTGGAAAACTTGAAGGATTTCAGGAATTCATAAGTAAGACTTGTGCAAGGAGTGCACTAGACCAACACTTAGATAAGTGTTGCGAGAATCTTTTTGAAGTCTTAATCGAGTGCAAGAAGTGTGCCTAAGGCTAAGTAAGTTCATCTTACAATATCAGGAGAAAGGGAATCGAGTTGCCAGAAGGGCACCAGAGGGTCCATAGAAGGATGTAGAAGGGAAAAGAACCTTCAAGATTCAAGGTTTGAGCAAGTAAAGCTCATAAGGAATTAGTGTTGTCATGCAGAGAGTTATAGCAAGGAGTGCATAGAGGAAAAGAGAATTTTAGGTCTCGGACAATGCAAAAAGTGTTAAGTCTGCACAGGAGGGAGTACTTGTCGAAGTCCCAGGGTCAAGCAAAGACGCCCATCATCAGGAGATGATAGGTGGAGAAAGATCAAAATATTTGGGAGTTAGAGATCTAAAGTAGTTTCCAAGAGAAAATGGAAAATTTTATGAAGTCATGGAGAGAGGAGTGAATCCAGACCGTTGGATCTAGAAGGGACACATGGAGGAGACCCACGCAACTTGGAGAACTGGTGCTCTGAAATAAATTAGAGGAGAGAAAAGTGGAAAGACTCACGAAGGCCAGAGTTCGAAGTAGATCACAGTCATGGATCTAAAGAATTGATGAGGACTGTTGATCCTCACATCATTCATGTTCATCAATTCAGAGTTTGGGGAAATAGGAGTTGGTTGTTGTGAAAAGGTCGAAGGTCGAAGCCGAAGCTCCTTTCAGGTTTTATCCACGGGACACATCTCGAGGTCATATGACCAAAGGGGCCTAGCATGGAGAACTAGTTTCATCATCAAATTTCTTCAAAGAGGCCAAGAAGAGGGCCACGGGATTGATAGGAACTACACTTTGAGGAAAGAGGGACCTTTGAAAATTGTGTTGGGTTAGAACAAGGAACTGAAGAGTCGATCTGAATAAAGTGATTGAACGATCTTGGACTGGAAGGTCGAGTAGCCCTAGAGGGTCTGCATCAAGTGGTATTAGAGCTTAACAAGATTGATTTCTGTAGGCAAAGGAGATAGAGAAGTAGGATGATATCATCAATATGGTATCAGAGCCGACAAATAATTGGTTTTTGTAGACAAGAGAGACAAATTTTTATGCTCTGTGGAAAGTGTTGCAAGGTTTGCAATAGATGGTAGATAGCTAGGTGGGTTGCAGGTGAAAAAATATGGTTGTTGAATTCCAGAAGTGCGGTCGAAGGGAGGACTACCAGCAGAAGAGAACATTGAAAATAGACAAGGATCTCAATGAAATATGAGCAGATATGGAGAAGCTAGCATTGAATATGCGACAAGAGGTAAAGGTATGTTGGAGATATCAGTAGCCTTTGAAGAGGAAAGTTGAGTGGCCTGTTCAAAGGTTGTTGGCTAGAAGGAAACAAAAGGTGTTAAAAGGGTGGCTAAGGCATGTTGAGAACCTCAGTGATGAGGGAAAGAGATATGGAAGAGGTCTTGTAGATTTCTAGGTGGACAATGAGAACAGATCGATTGATCTCATAAACTGCTAGGAGGGCAGAGGAGACATACCAATTTTCCAGGTGGGCAAGGGAGAAGAAATGAGCTGAAATGAGATTTCATGTCAGCAAGGGGTGTTAACATATGGAAAGGAGGTGGAAGAAAGGCCTCATCCATATGAATATTCATGTAGATATGCAAGCCATGTGCATGAAGACTATGAAAATTTCAATACTTCCACTGACGAGGAGAAAGATCAGGGGAACATTCTAATCATTGGAGGAATCGAGATATTCCTTCCAAAAAACCAAAGAGAGGCTAGCATGTATGTTGTGGATACAATAGTGGAAGAACAACAAGTTGAGACTATCATGGAGGAGAAGGATTAGATACTGAAGTCTGCCCCAATGACAAAGGAGGAGAACCCAATTGAGTCACTCACTCAGTGGGATATGGAGTTGAAGATGATGGAGGATTGGTTGTACAATCTGCAACCAGAAGTTAGTTTCTAGGAGATAGCCATGCCAGAGGATATGTGCTAGCATGAGGAGAAACTAGAGGAGGATGGAGTCGAACCAACACAAGAGGAACTGAAAGGTGTTAGTCTGTCAGAGGTGATAAATGAGTATCAACTCAGTATGGATCTTGCAGAGTTGAAGTCCGCAACAGAGTGGCCAGTCAGTGTCATAGGAGATGAAGGTATGATGGGGGACCATGTTGGTTTACTCATCAATCAACATGAAGAGTTGTAGACGAGTAGAATTCATAAGAAAATCCATCCATAAGAGAAACTGGAAGAATTCATAGAGGAGATAAGGAGGTTGATGGTGAAGTCATCGAAAGAAGCTTTTAGCGAGGGAACATGAATAGAAGAGAAACAACATGAATAGAAGGGAAACAACATTAGAAAAAGTAGTAAAACAGAGGAGTAGGAGGACATCTCTAGGAGAAATTTTTGGGATCCAGGAGGATTTCAACAGAGTCGGGAATCTCTTGAGTAGGAGCTCATGAATTTTTAGAAGAAGTGGAGTATGATCCAAGAGAATTGTTCCACGTCATCATGCACCATTTGTCTATCACGTTGGTGCACATTCAAAGGATGGGAGAGGTTCCAACACTCTTATTTTGCTCGCAGAAATTTAAATTTGATTAAGGCAATTGAATGTTTTCGGGATGGAAGAGCCAAGTCGTTCTTTCGTATAAGTTGTAGATGAGGTTGCCTTAAGTGGTTGATGGTAGGAAGGATCTAGAAGTGATTCAGAATAGATTCCCATTCATTGTAATCTTCCTCATTAGATAGGAATTTTGAATGGTGATTAGACACCACTAGGGTAGCTTGGAGGGGAATCTCGTCGAGCCCCTCTTGTATAAATATTTGTATTGTATGCCTAGTAGAAGTTTTTGATAGAGGCGGCTGAATATCAATGAAAAATCATTGTAATCTAAGATGAGAGTTGAGAACAGATATTCAGTTGTAGTGCAGACTCCTACACTGTAAATTGACATTTTGTCATTATATAACAGAAAATATTTCACTGTTTGTAATTTCTTGTGTGATGGATTTTATTGATGAATGTTATTTGTGTTTATTGGTATGTTTATGTTGTTGATGTGTATGTTATATTTCATTTATATGGATAGATATATAACCCTCTATCTGTGACTTCACTAAATTTGTTATGGGTTCTTTAGGGTAAACACAGGGAGTGCGTGACAAAGTGTCGAGACTCTATGAGCCAATGCAAGGAGTGTGTGCCTGAACTCTTTCGATTCATAGGATAATGTGTCAGGAGGACACACTGGAATAATTCACATACTCGTAAGAGAACCTCAAGGTTGTTGAATACCTTGGAGGAAGATCTGCGTAGGAGGAAGAGTAGAACATAATTACTAAAGTTCTTTGGAGTTCTTCTAGGAGGGCATTAAGTAGGTGTGAGTGTGCATAGGACCAACAAATTCTGGAGTATTTGAGGAATTGAGGAAAAACATAGAGTTGTTGAATACTCTAAGGGAAGGAAGCACTGCAAGTGTGCATTGAGCGGGAGGAATGCATTGCCTTGGAAAACCTGAAGGATTTCAGGAATTTAGAAGTAATACCTGTGCAAGGAGTGCACCAGGCCAACACTTAGATACATGTTGAAAGAAGCATCCAGAAGGCTTAATCAAGCGCAAGAAGTGCACCTAAGGCTAAGTAAGTTTGTCTTAGAAGCTCAGGGGAAAGGGCATTGAGTTTCTAGGAGGGCACGAGAGGGTACATAGAAGAACACAGAAGGGCCGAGAACCTTCAAGATTCAAGGTTTGATCAAGTAAAGCTTAGAAGTAATTAGTGTTGTCACACACAGAGTTCTTGCAAGGAGTTCAGAGAGGCCGAGATAATTCGAGGTCTCAGACAACATGAAAAGTGTTAATTCTGCAAATGAGGGAGGACTTGTCAAATTCCCAAAGTCAAGTAAATCCACCCATCGTTAGGAGAGGACAGGTGGAAAAATATCAGAAGATTTGGTAGTTAGAGATCTAGAGGAATTTCCATGAGAAAAGGGAAAATTTCATGAACTCGCGGAGAGAAGAGTGAATCTAGGTCATTGGATCTAGAAGGGACATGTGGAGGAGACCCATGCAATTCACAGAAGTGGTTCTATTGAAGAAATTATAGGAGATAAAATCAGAAAGGCTCCTGAAGGCTGAAGTCTGAAGTAGATCACAGTCATAATATAAATAAGTGACGGGGATCATTGATCCTCACATCATTCACGTTCATCGATTCAGAGTTTAGGGAAATAGGAGTTGGATGTTTTGAAAAGGTCGAAGCCTGAATTCGAAACACCTTTGGGGGTTTAGATCGAGGACATAGTTCTAGGTCATATGGTTAAAGGGGCCTATCACAGAGAACTAGTGTCGCCATCAAATTTCTTCAAAGAGGCCAAGAAGAGGGCCACAAGGTTGAGAGGACCTGCACTTTCGGGAAAGACAGACCTGTGAAAATTGTGTTGGGTTCCATCAAGGAATTGAAGAGTTTATCCAACTCAAGCAATTGAATGATCTTAGATGAGGAGTTTAAGTAGACCCAGATTATTTTCATCAATTAAATCCATCACATGTCATATTGAAAACAAAAATTATTCCACACAAAGACAAATATGAAGACTTACCTATAATTTAATTCATGTCCACTAACAGACTATTAAGTTATTCAATACCAAACCATAAGAATTGAATATGGATTCCACCCCTAGTATAGACCTTGATATGACTAGTGGGAGGGAACTCCTACAAGGGTCTAATCCCACTCAACAATACCCATTTCCCATGAAAAATTCCAATATACTAGCTATTACGCACACTCGTCCCTTATCCAATAGATAACCATTCATGGAAATCTTAATCATTTACACACACATTATGAGAATATATTCCATTTTGATTCTCAAATGTCCATTGAGATCTATTTCCATTCTAGTGCATGCAAAATACCTCAAACTATTGGTTTCCTTTTGTAAAAAACTCAGAAGAGAAACAATTCACTCAAAATATCAATGAGAATCACTAACAATATTCTAGGTTTGATGATGTTTTCTTAGTCATTGGAGGCATTCTAGAACAATTTTAGCCTCAAAATCATCCCATTTAGTATCATATTTTCAATGAAAATTCCCCCACCTCTATGTGGTATTTCCAACATAATTCCATGTGTTTCTCTTTATCATTGTAGGAATAACAACTATGAAAACTACAAGATTCATACAAATTATTCCATGAATAAGAAGGTGAAAATTCCTTCTGCGTAATGGATAAGTGATCTATGAACAACAGTGAATAATTCATTTACACCTAAGTCATACATTCTATGAATGGGGAATACTCCTTTACCATGAAGAATGGGGAAACATCAAAAGGAAAATCAAGTCAAATACTGACATGAAAATCTATAAATAAGCATGGGAAAAACTATGTACCCCACAAAGGATAGGTGTTAAGTTAAAGAATCCACACACATCGTTTCCTCTTTATCCTTTGTCAAATCATAGTCCCCTTGTTAATTCCTCAAGATTTTTTTTTTTTGGATATTACATTATTATTTATCTTATTTTATTCATGTTTTTACATACTTAAGCACACCATGGAAAACATAACAACCATACCATGTTCCTATATTGTTACCAACACTCATATGTATTCACTATTCGAGCCTTGACCTTCAATTTGACACTAAAAATATTTACAATGTATTTCAGATTGTTTACACTTAGGGTCATTATACTTAGACCAATTGGATTCAGACCCATAACATAAGCAACATCATATAAATAATACATGATTTAATGTATTATATTGCAAGGGTTAAACCAATATATAACATTTTGAACCCCTCTTGAATAACACCATGCTTGCTAAAAAATTCTTTCTAGGAATGATACCATGCCTTCAATCTTGGCCACATACTCAATGGTATTCTACATTGAAAAATTTCTTCGTTGACCATCTTGAACAACAATGTTCAATAATTCCTTCTCTACTTTGAGATGCTTTCAAGTCCTTAGGATTTCAGCGTATACCTATAACAACCATTAGATGAAAGGATAAATATGAAAACCATTTCTATTCAAAAATTACTATATTAATATTTCTTTCAAATTCATAAACACAACACATATATACTCAGAGTATGAGATATAGTATGTGTTATAACAAGATTTGCCTCACCCTATGAAATCTTGCACAGAGGGCCTTTTTCCATTTTCCTATGCAGACTTTCCATCCGTTTTTACAAATCCTAGAGATAAAAATGCATTGTTTTCCACATGTACGCACCTTGACTACTATATAGCATGTGTATACATGTGTTGCACCACTACAACCCATGTACATTGGGATTTGTGCCCAAAAATGAAAAATGGTGTTGGGTTTCCATGTAACGACAGGAGATCAACGATCCTGGGCATTCCATATACTTGAAATTTTCTGACTCAACCCTTTAGTTCCATTTGAAGGCTGTAAATGGTCCAATTCTGAGCTATGGAAAAGAGGAGAAAAAATTCAAATTTGAGAGCAAGGCTACTCTGGAGAAATAATAAAAATTGCCTCGTAAATGTATATTGTAATTTCATAGTAAATATTCATCACTCATCATTAAGTCACATATATGATGGTAGAGATTATGTTAGAGTTTTTTTCCCTAGAAGGAAACCCTCTTTTGTGAGGGAATTGTATTGCGAATATGTGTGTGTGCATGTCTATGATTATTGTATTATGAGAGAGGAGACTCTGAGGGAAATAAGAGGAAGTTACAGTGGGTGTGTTGTAGGTTGTATCCCTTCATTTTGATGGATAATAAAAAGGATGGACCTGAAAATTTCTCTGGTGGACATAGCCCACAATGGGTGAACCAGGTATATATGTGTCTCTATTGTATTTTTTATCTTTTGTGTTTTATTTCCGAATTTTTCTTATTTTATTTCTCCGTGATCCTATTTTTCTAAAAAAAGAGGAAATGGATTCCCTAGTAAATAACCAAACTTGGGATTTGGTTCAGTTTCCTGCAAGAAAAAGAGAATTACAGAATATATGGGTTTAGAGGCTGAAGGAAGATGATTGACGAAAAAAAAGGTACAAGGCTAGACTTGTTGTAAATGGATTTGCACAAAAGACAGGTATATATTTCAATGAAATACTTTCTCTTTTTGTTAAAATGACTTCAATTAGGACTATTTTAAGTCTTGCGGAAGAAGAAGATCTACATCTTGAATAGTTAGATGTAAAAAAACTATTCTCAATGGGGATTTGGAGGAATATATTTATATGCAAAAGACACAAGGATATGAGTAAAAGGTAAGGACATTTTGGTATGCAGGTTCAAGAAGATCTTGTATGCCCTAAATCAATATCTTAGGCAGTGGTAGTTGAAGTTTGACAGGTTTATGACAAAGAAAGGTTATAATAGATGTCATTCTAATCACTGTATTTATTTTAAGATGATAGAAAATGGAAGCTATATTATATTTCTATTGCATGCAGATGACACATGTGTTGTAGGGTCTAACATGTAGAATATAAATGTGATAAAAAATAAATTAGACTCAATTCATTTGCGATGAAGTATTTGGGTGTTGCAAAGAAAATCCTTTGTATGAGAATAAAAAGGGACAAGGAAAATCACAAATTGGAATTCTCTTAGGGTGAGTACATAGATAAGATGTTGGAGAGGTTTATAATGTAGAATGAAAAACCATTTATTACACCTTCAACCAACCATTTCAAATTAACCAAGGAAATGTCTCGCAAGACATAAGACTAGATAGAATACATGTCCAAGGTCCCTTATTCATCAATATTTGGCATCTTGATGTATGATATGGTGTGCATAAGACCGGTTATTTTACATGCAATGGGAGTTGTGAGTAGGAATGTGAACAATCTAGGTAAAGAACATTTGGAGGTAGTAAAGTGCATTTTCAGGTATTTGAGAGGTATTGTTACTTATGCATTATGTTTTGGAGGTTCATACATTATTCTACAAGGATAAGTTGATTCATATATGGTGGGTGATAAAGATACCATGAGGAACACCACATGGTATGTTTTTACTGTAGGTGGAACAATAGTAATTTGGATTTCAAAACTACAAAAGTTTGCTTCACTTTCAACAACAAAAGTAGAGTAAATTGTTGCTAAAGAGGTTAGTAAAGAGATGATTTGGTTATAGAAGTTTATGGAGGAATTGAGAAAGAAGCAAGAGAATAATATTATGTATTGTGATAGATAGAGTTACATTCATATTGCAAATAAATCAACCTTATATTCTAATACTAATAATATAAAACTCATATACCATTTCATATGATCCATTTTGGAAGATGGACAATTGAAGTTGGAAAATATACATACTAACTAGAATCTTGCAGACATGTTAACAAAGGTAGTAATCAAGGAGAAATTGAGTTCCTTCTTAGTTTCAGTTAGCCTTCAAGCATGAAGGTGAAGATGTGAAATTTTTTAGGTCAAATGTGGATCATAGTCCAACATGTACAGTAACAATGGAGTTGTTGGGATCAGTCTCCAAGTGGGAGAATGTTTGTTGTGGAGCTTGATTATCTTCCTGATTCAGAGGTCTTGTTTCAGCTACATTGGGATCCCATTACCTGACATGGGTGTGTGTGGTGGATTTCTTCCCCACTTTTCTTGCTAGGGGGGGTGTGAGAAATTTTGGAGCACCCCCTTGGTGGGGGATTTGGTGGAAGTACCATGGAAGAGAAATTTTGGGAAAAATTACCTTATATAATATTGTAATTTCGTAGTCTGTCTATACCATTCAATATAATTTCACAAACATGATGGTATAAGTTATGTTAGGGATTTTTTCCCTAGAAAGAAACACTTTTTTATGTATGAGAGAATTGTATTATTATTATTATTATTGTGTCTGTGTGTGTGAGTGAATATTGTATTGTGAGAGAAGAGACTATGAGAGAAAGAAGATGAGTTGCAATGGGTATGATGTAGGTTGTATCCCTTCATTGGATGGATAATAATAAAGGAAGGACCTGACAATTTCTTTGGTTGATGTATCCCACACTGGGTGAACCACACATATCTGTCTCTATTGTATTGTGTATCTTTTGTGTTTTATTTCCTCATTTGTTTTATTTTATTGATTCACCATCTTGTTTTTATAACATGTCTTCCTACGTTTGTGCTCTCCCTCAAATTTTCACGCAGACATTCATAGTATGCTTATGGTTTCTTACTACCAAATTGTGTGCTAGTTATTCCTGTATAGCTTCTATGCACAATATCTCCTCTACACATGCACTCATACGCTTCGCATGTTTTTCCCTTCCATTTTAGAATTGACTTCCTCTACATGCACCCATGTGCTTATGCCTTTTCTACCTGTCTCAAACTTTCTTGAGTCATTTCCATGAAACTAGGTTGTAATTTCTTCCTCCAATTGATGACTCTTTATCCTACATGAATCACGTAGTATATAGTCAAAAAATAAAATTGGTAGTCAAAGTATCAAACCCTAAAGAGGTATTAAATAAAATACATAATAATATTTTAATCAAGTGAGGGTTTGATTTGGTCAAGAAGGAAGATCTAGAAAAATTAGAGGAGAAGAATAAATAGAAGGGGATCCTACCACTTTGGGCATTATGATTTGATATGTATTGATTTTTCTTGTGGCCATCATTTTCGTTATGGTTTTGGGCAAAACCCTTCCAGTGCAAGTTTAGTTTTGGTGGTGCAATACCCACCTTATATAGACAAAGGAGATTTTATTTGGAGTCTTTATCTTGTATTATTTTCTAAAGATATTTCAATATACTGGAGAAGAGCAGTGAGAGGCTTTGAGAGCCTCAATTTCTATGTTGGTATCATTCCAAGTTTCCTTGTTTGTTTTGTAGCAGATTGTGTAGCTTTCTAGCAACCAATAGTTTATATTCCTAGTCTTTTTTTGTAGTTGCTTTTGCAGCCACTAGAGATATTTATATTATTGTTCCCATTAATAATAAGATTTCCTATTATTATACTCTATTTATGTGGGCTTGCAATGTGTTTGATAATATTCCTTATTGAGCAAATTATAGTAAGGGTTTAATATCAGTTAGCAAAGGAAGAATTAATAATTTGGGTGAAGGATATTACAGTGGTATCAAAGATGGTGATTCTTACATCCTATAATGCCAAGGAAGAAGGGAGGTAGAGGAAAACCCTCTAAAAATTCACCAGAGAGGAATTTAGAAGAAATCCCATTAGAATCAGAACCATAATGAAGCATGAGAAACCAAGGTGAAGACAAAGTCCAACAATTATTGGAATCTATAGTTGTAGGAAAACTACATATAATTTCTATCCATCAAGATACAACACAACTTCTGACATAACTCATTCAAATCCAAGGAGGCTACAATGGGAATCATAAATAGGGTTGTCAACAAAGTAGTAGGGCATATAGGGAGAATAACAACACTCATATTCCCATACATAGCGACTCACCAAAAGGTAGAAGTAAAATACCAAGGCCATCATTACCGAAATTTCTTAAGGAGTAGTAGACAAAAGTTCTAGAAAAATAGGATTAGGATAGCGATACCATTAAGGGTTATGAAGAGTACCTAGCCACACCAGAAGGTTTTTAGGAAGCATTTTCATTGAAATACGATTACGATGCTAAATATAGGAACAAACCAAGGGAATGGAACAAAATAATGCAATACCAACAAAACTATGATCTTATGTGTAGGGTGCGTAAGTTAACTATTCCCTCTTCCAATGTATCAACTAAGAGTTCATCTAGTGCTTGGGTGTAGAAGATGAACACTTACCTCCAACTCAACCCAATGACTAGGGCAGAGGCAATAAATATTTCCACCTTACATTTGTATGGGGAGGATCATGAATGGTGGCATCATGGGCTGGTCATGCCCGGACATGCTAACATTACATCATATGTAGAATTCACCCAAAGAGTGATGGACATTTTCGAAAGGAAGGATATTGAAATTCATTTCAAGGAGTTGGCCCAGTTGAGATAGACAGGTACACCATAGGATTTTATCAAATATTTTCATAGGTTGGATGTCAAGGTGACTGATATCTCAGAACAAAGGTTACTGATGTTATTTATAGAGGGGCTAATTGAAACCTTGAAGGGTTGGGTCAAGAATTTTAGGCCACCCACATTATAAAATGCCATAAATAAAACTTAGGATATGGCATAGAAAATGGTCAGAATGGCCCAATAAAGACTTTCATTCCTCAGAAGGGGAAGGAGGTAAAGGTTACCCAACAAACATGGACAGGGAAATATAGGTTGGATGAACACACTTGGAGAGGGATTAGAAGAAAGAAATTATTCTTTAGTTGCAAGGATCCATGGGAACCATGTCACCGATGTATGGGAAAGGGAAAGGTCCATTATATTGAGGGTCAGAACATTATATTAATTAATTATTATTTAATTAATAAGATTAAGGTGAGGAGGAGAACCCACACAAGCTATATGAGGGTCAGAACAGTGGTGAGGCACCACACCTTGAAATTCTAGAACATGCACCATTATAAGAAGGGGTCAATAAGGTGATGATATCCACATTTTTAGGAGTCCCTATTTACTATACCTTCTGAATCATGGGTATTATGTATGGTCAAAGAGTCACAACACTGATAGATGGACGGACCACCCATAATTTCATCGATTAAGCAATGTTTACTAGGAGAAAAATTCCAATAGAGGAATTTGAGGGTTTTGGAGTAGTAGTGGAAGATGGGTACAACATTACATGTACCTGGAGGATTAGAGGGTTGTATGTGAAATTGGGAAACTACACGTTGACTGATGAATTTTATGTGGTGGAACTAGCACACACCAATGTGGTATTGGGAGTACAATGGCCATATTACCTTGGAGGCTTCAAAATGAATTATCAGGATATGAGGATGGAATTCATAGACACTAGGGGTCAGTGGGTTACCATGAGGGTTAAGTCATCAAAAGATCCCAAGTCTATATCCAAATAATGCATGGAGGCTCTCTTTAGACACAAATATGTGGCATACACAATGAAGTGTTTTGTCATGATGAAAAAGCCATCCCAGGATCATTAGCATTACCATGAAGACATATAGGAGTTATTGGGTAAGCATGATAAGGTATCTAGGCCACTACCAATAGGAATACCACTATACTTAGGATTTGAACATGTCATTGAGTTAGAGGAAGGGGCCAATGCAGTGATTACTACACCATACAGACACCAAAATAAGTTCAAGGAAAAGATATAAAAGTTCATACAGAAGTTGTTGGAGATAAAATACATCTGACCTAGCTCTAGTCCATTTGCTTCTTCTGTAGTATTGCTGAAGAAGAAGGATGGCATGTGGAGAATGTGCATTGAATACATGGATCTAAATAAGAATATTATTAATAACATATATCCGATACAAATGATTTATGAGCTGATAGATGAGATACATGGAGCAATGTATTTTTCGAAGATTGATCTTCAAGTAGGATACCGCCAAATTAGGGTGAGAGAGGAGGAAATCCACAAAAAAACATTTTGATGTCACTATGGTCACTATGAGTTTGTGGTCATTCCCTTTGGGTTGACTAACACACCAACTACCTAACAACCATGTATGAACCATATCTTCAAAAAATAGTTGATAAGGTTCTTATTGTTGTTCTTTGATGATCTTCTCATCTACAAGGGGAAAATTTGGGGCATGTGGATGGGATTCTCACCATTATGGAGGAGCAATAACTTTTTTGCAAGGAGGCCAAGTGTGAATTTGTATTGAAGAAGAACATGTATTTAGGGCACATAATAGGTTTTGAGGGAGTGAAAGTGCATCAGGAAAATATCCAGACAATATGCAGTTATTACAGATTATTTTTGAAAGGGTTTTTATAATGTGGGGCACCACTGATAGATCTGAAAAAAAAGGGAGAATTTAGGTGGACTGAAGAAGCACAAGTATCAATTTACCGAATGAAAAAGGTAATGAGATCTTTTCTTCTACTAGCACTTCAAAAATTTTCTCAGCCATTTTTATTGGAGTGTGATGGATACAAAAAAGGGATATGAGTGGTATTGATGCAAAACTGTCATCCCATAGCTTTTGAGATCAAGAATTTAAGAAAATTATGTTGGTTGTGGAGCCTGATTATCTTCCTAATTTAGAGATCCTTTACTTTCNTGGAAGAGTGTACATACTTCTAGGGTGTACACTCTTCCACGTGGGGGAGTGCAGAGGGGGGGTACCCCCTCTGCGGGGTCCGGGGGGGCTATCTACCCGGCTGGGGGGTCTGGGGGTAAGCAGGCCCCTAGCGGGGGTTCGGGGGCAAAGCCCCCAAAGAAAAAATTGCCTTGTAAAACTATATTGTAATTTCATTGTAAATCTAGACCATTCATTATAAGGTGGCATATCTAACGATAGAGATTATGTTAGGGTTTTTTTGCCCTAAAAGGCAACCCTCTTTTATGAGGGAAACGTATTGTGACTATGTAGGTTGGTGAGTATTGTATTCTGAGAGAGGAGACTGTGAGAGAAAGAAGAGGAAGTTACAACGGGTTTTGTTGTAGGTTGTATCCCTTCATTTTGTTGGATAATAATAAAGAAAGGACCTAGAAATTTCTCTGGTGGACGTAGCCCACACTGGGTGAACCACGTAAATCTGTGTCTCTCTCGTATTGTGTATCTTCTATGTTTTGTTTCCGCATTTGTTTTATTTTATTGTTTCGCGGTCCTGTTTTTCTAACAAATTATAAATAATTTACTTCGTCTATGATAAGGATATGTTGGCTATTATGCATGCACTGGATAAACTCTGACAGTACCTAGTGGGAGGACATTTTGCATTAAGGACCAAACACAACAACTTGAAATACTTTCTGGAGAAAAAGGATTTGAGGGAAAGATAACAGAAGTGGGTGATTAAGTTACAAGCCTATGAATTTGATATTGAATATGTTAAAGGAAATAAGAGTGTAGTTGTTGATTCCCTTTCTAGGAGGCCTTCAGTCTTTTCCCTTGCTGAGGTCTCAACAGATAGGAAGTCTACCCTCTTGGTGGAATATTCCAAAAAAAATTCTCCTGTGACTTGATGGAAGTTACCAACTAGGATGACATATACAAAGTAGTGTATGATATCATCTACTACAAGGAGAAGATCTATCTTATCCCGAAATCCATTTTCAAGGATAATATCTTGAGGGAATTTCATGACGTCCCTTTATCTGACCACCCAGGGTACTTGAATACTTATAGACAGGTGAGAGAGATATTCTCATGGAAGGGTCTCAAGGAGTATGTACTACGGTACATGAGGGAGTGTAGGACTTGTCAGTAGAACAAGTTAGAAATGATACACCCAATAGGTTTATTCCAACCACTACTTATTCCATAGAATAAATGGGAGAGAATTTCCATGGATTTATTACAGGGTTACCAAAAGACCAAGGCAAGGACAGTATTTATGTGGTGGTATACAGATTGACAAAATATGGACACTTTTTTGTCATTTCTTCTTAATACAACACATCTTAGGTGGAAGATCTCTTATTTAGGGTAGTGTTCATACTTCATGGTCTTCTGAGGAAGATATTCAATGACCAAGATAATAGGTTTCTCAGTGCCTTTGGGCAATAGCTATTTAGGTTATCTAAGATAGAGTTGACACCTAGTACTAGCTATCACCCTAAGAAATACAAACAAACTGAGATAGTGAAAAATGGGTAGAAGGGTACCTAAGGAACTATGTGTGAAGACAATAGTGAGAATGGATAAAATCATTGCATCTTGGGGAGCATTGTTACAACACCACTCATCACATTTCCATTGGGATGAGTCCATTCAGGGTGTTTTATGGCTATGATGCCCCATCATTTGTAGATTTTTAATTTGGAGAGAACATGGCTCCCAAGGCCAAATATTGGTTGTAGGAAATTCAAGACATATTGAGGATCCTAAAGGAGACTTTGTAGATTTCTCAAAACCAACATAAGGTGTATTCATATAGTCTTTGGGTGGGGCATATTTTTGAGGTCAGGTACGTAGTCTTTCTTAGGCTACAACATTACTGACAATATTCACTAAGGAGGAGTGGTGCAAAGAAGTTGAAACCTTGTTTTTACGGACCCTACAGAGTGATCGAGAGATTTGGAGAGGTGGAATATGAGTTGGAGCTACTAGAGGGAAGTATAATCCACAACAAATTCCATGTGTCATTCCTAAAAAATGCATTAGGCCAACAAGTCACTGCTTCGACAGATATTCCTCCGCTAGATGAAGAAGGACAATTGGTTTTGGCACCTAAAAATATTGCGGATGTATGAGAACAAAGAATGAGAAGAAAAATTATTGAAGAGCACCTAGTCATATGGAAGGGGTTGCTTGCAGAAGATGTTACATGGGAAGGTGAATAAATTTTACTGCATCCTAATCTAAAATTGCTTGAGAACAAACAATTTTGTGAAGGGAGGATTGTAATGTCCCCCTCCAATTGGTGACTCATTAGCCTACATGACTCCCATAGGCTATAGTCAACAAACAAAAAGGGGAGTCGAAGAATGAAACCCTAAAGAGATATTAAATAAAATAAATAATTATATTTTAATCAAGTGAGTGTTGGGTTTGGTCAAGAAGGAAAATCTAGAAGAATCAAAGACGAAGAATAAATAGAAGGGGATCCTACCACTTTTGAAATTATGATTTGATATATATTGAGTTCTCTTGTGGTTAGCATTTTAGTTATGGTTTTGGGAAAAACTCTTCTAGTGCAAGTTTAGTTTTGATGGTGCAATACCCACCCTAGCTAGACAAGGAGAGTTCATTTGGAGTCTTTATCTTGTGGTATTTTCTTAATATCTTGAAGTATACTAGAGTAGAGAAATGGGAGGCTTGAAGAGCCTTATTTTCTATGTTTGTATCATAGCAAGTTTCATTGTGTGTTTTGTAGTAGATTGTGTAGCTTCTTAGCAACCAATAGTTTATATTTGTAGTCTTGTTCTACAACTGTTTTTACAGCCACAAGAGATATTTGTATTTTCATTCCCATTGATAATAAGATTCCATAATATTCTTCTTTATTTATGTGCGTTTTCCATGTGTTGATAACATTCTTCATTAAGAAAATTAATGTAAGGGCTTAATATCATTTTCCCAAAGGAAGAATTAATAATTTGGGTCAAGGATATTATATAGTTGGTTCACATTTTTCCATGGACATGCCACTTAAATAATCTCATGCATTTACGTGGGAGGTTGTTTTCAACTACCCAACCATCCTTCATAAATGTTTTTCTTTAGATTTAAGATAGAGGGAAATACGTGTTATTTCACCCAAATTAGTATAACAAGACAGCTTGGGATCCCTTGACATAATGAACCCCTCTCTCATAAATTGCAACCTAATTGAAATGGTGGCCTACACAACTTCTACCATTACAAATAAAATACTAAAAAAAGACTCCTAAACCCTAACTTCAAAATTTATTTATTAAATTAATTTTACTTTTTTACAAAAAATAAATAAATGAGAAGGACAAAAACTCTACAAACATGTTCTTTTACAAAAATGAAAAAAAATACATTTTTTATAAAAGAAAAACATAATCCAATTGTTTTAAACAAGATCAAAAGCAAAATTAGCATAAACAGAGTTTGAATTTTTTTTAAACCTTAAAAAATTAAAATTTAAAAAAATAAGAAATACAAGCAAATTAATAAACATAAATTTTTAGAGAATTTTTTTTTGAAAAAAAAAAA